>JAPFFP010068640.1:0-24904 GCA_026153255.1 Solanum medicagineum
GTATATATATATTGTTGACATCAAGGGAGAGCAATTGTAATAATTTTTCATTCTTGATACCAGCAGAGTATATATATACTTTGAAAGTATCCAGTAATAATTGATATCCTTTTGTAATGGATGTCTTATTTTTTTCTCCTTGATGCCACTAGAGTTTGTACATACCTATATGGTACAAAGTAATAATGAATTAGGTATACAATGGAGGATCACTATTTCTCCTTAATGTTATTACAATATATATATAATCTTACGACATCAAGGGAGAACAAATGGAGTGATTTTTCTTTCTTGATACCATAAGAGTATACATATACTTTGAAAGTATTCAGTAATAATTGATAGATGTTTGCATTCGCTGGCTTGTTTTATCTTTTTGGTTCCATTAGATTTTATATATACCCAAATGATATCAATTTATAATTAATTAGCTTTCTAGTAAAGGATACTTTATTGCTCCTTAATGTTATTATAGTATATTTATACTCTGATTATATCAAGGGAGAACAAATGTAGCAATTTTCCTTCTTGATACCATAAGAGTATACATATACTTTAAATTATCCAGTAACAATTGATATCCTTTTATAGTGAATATCTTGTTGTTTCCTTGATACCATGCAGTAATGTTTCCTTGTCGATGCCATAAGAGTGTACATATATTTTTAAGGTATCAGTAATAATTGATATCTTTTTGTAGTTGATGTCTTGTTTTTTCTCCTTGATACCATCAAAGTTTATATATAGTTATATGATATAAAGTAAAAATTTATTAGCTATGCATCAAAGGATGCCCTATTGCTCCTTGATATTGTTATAGTATATGTATACTCTTATGACATCAAGGGAGAAAATTAAGTGATTTTTCCTACTTGATACCATAAGAGCATACATGTACTTTGAAAGTATCTAGTAATAATTGATAGCCTTTTTTACTCACTATCTTGTGTTTTCCTCCTTTGTACCATTAGAATTTATATATACACAAATGGTATCAATTTATAATAAATTAGTTTTGTAGTAAATGATTCTCTATTGCTCCTCGATGTTATTACAACATATGTATACACTTCTGACATCAAGGGAAAACTAAAATAGTTTTTTTTTCATTCTTGATACTATCATAGTACACATATACTTTGTTAGTATCTAGTAACAATTTATACTTTTCATAGTAGATGTCTTTATTTTTTCTCCGTGATACCATTAGAGTGTGTATATATATATGTATGTATGTATGTATGTATGTATATGTAGATGGTATAAAGTAATAATTATTTAGCTTTGCAACAAAGGATCCCTTAATTCTCCTAGATGTTATTACACTATATGTATACTCTTATAACATCAAGGAAGAACAAATGTAGTGATTTTTCCTTCTTGATACCATAAGCGTATGCATATACTTTGAAATTATCCAGTAATAATTGATATCCTTTTATAGTGGATGTCTTGTTTTTTTCTTAATACCATCATAGTTTATATATAGCCAAATGGTGTTAATTTATAATTAACTAGTTTTGTAGTAAAGAATCCCCCATTGCTCCTTAATGTTATTACAGTATATGTATACTCTAACGGTATCTAAGGAGAACAAATTCAGTGATTTTTCCTTCTTGATACCATAAAAGTATACATATACTTTGAAAGTATCCAGTAATAATTGATATCTTTATTATAGTGAATGTCTTGTTTTTTCTCCTTGATACTACTAGAGTTTACACATACCTATATGGTACAATTAATAAATGAATTAGTGATGCAACGAAGGATCATCTATTTCTTCTTGATGTTATTATAGTGTGTGTATGTGTATATATATTTACACACACACACTCTTATGACATCAAGGGAGAACAAACAGAGTGATTTTCTTTCTTGGTACCATAAGAGTATACATATACTTTAGATGTATTTAGTAATAATTGATAGGCTTTTATACTAGTTGACTTGTTTTTTTGTCCTTGATACCATCAGATTTTATATATATCAAGATGGTATCAAGTAATATATAATTAGCTTGGCAATACAGGTCTCTGTATTGGTCCCGGATGCTATTGCAACATATGTCAACTATTATGCCATCAAGGAGGTGAACAAATGCAATGACTTTTCCTAGTTGATATTATAGGAGTATACATATAATTTTAAGATATCCATTAATAACTAATATCCTCTTGTAGTGGATGGATTATTTTTTTCATTAATACCACTAATAATTAAATAGCTTTGCAATAAAGGATCACCTATTGATCCTTGATGTTATTACAATATATGTATAGTCTTATGATATCAAGGGAGATAAATTGAGTGACTTTTCCTTCTTGATATTGTAAGAGTATACATATACTTTGAAAGTATCCAGTAATAATTGAAAGGCCATCTATTGTCACACCCCGGGAGAGTACCCTAGATGTGGCCGACACCCAGAGAACATTGGCAATCCCCAAGTGAATGACTTGGCCTCATCACATTCATTCAATAAATAAACTTAAGAAATCAGCAGAAGACAAAGGAAAGTAATGGATATATCTCATCTAGTCTCAAAATAATATAATAAGTAAATGGGCTAGTTAGAAAGAAGTAGCTCAATCGGTCTTAACATTAATATTTGACTCTAGTCTATGAAACCTGTATCAGTATCAAGTGGTGCAAATGACAAACCCATGGCTACCTCAATCAAAGTAAGTTAATCTAGTCTAAATCTCTAAGCAAGAGGAAATAAAGATAATGAATCCTCCGAAGTAAGGGAGACTTACAAATCAGTTTAACGTCTCAAATCCTTAACGATACACCTGTTGATGATACCTTATCCCTGTATGTGCATCATAAAATGGCAGCGTCGAGTGGAATCAGTATGTTGAAAGTATGATATGTAAAAAACTGAATGAAACAGAAACAGGTAGAATAATACAGAACAATCATCAACTTAGAATAATAACTAATCAAAATTTCAAATGTCTATCTAAAGCAAGAATAAAGAGTAGACAAATGACCAATTAACTAATCAAACCTCATCAATCAAATCAAACTCAACTCATCTCATCTCATGTTGACTCAGAGTACTCAATATAGGAACTTTTTGGGAGTTTTTCTTATCCAACAACATTCACTTATGAGCCTGTGATTATACAACATCCCACCGGTGTTGCCACGACAGTTCTGTACTTGCCAGGTAGAGAATGAACCAAAACCATAATGGATAATCCACAGTGGAGTCAGCCATCAACAAGTCCTCATTGTTTCAGGGACTTTTATCAAGAGGGAACCTCAATGTAATGTATTGCATCTAATCTTCACCTATGCTTGGCAACGTAGATAATGAGTGAGTTGGTTTTACTCTTACCCATTTTGGTGCTCGATACTCCTCCCAAGACTCAATGCTCATAAAACAATCCATCTCAATCAAACCACCTCAATCAAATAAACTCAATCAGCCTCGTAGAGGCACTCATCATTCAACTAGTCTCATAGAGACTCTCACCATCTCATCAATGAACATCTCAATCAATTGCTTAAGGCTTAAATCAAACATTAGAGAATAATCGAATAGACAAATTATTAGAGATCATTTATGGATACTCACAGGATCATCAAGTTCTACCAAACTATCATCATTCTTACATCATAATCACAATCAACATTCTCAAATTAAGGCTCTAGACTCAATCCCTAGGTTCATTCATGCATGCTTTCAAAAGTTAACATATAGGGTTGATACAATATCTCATGAAAAGTTTCACTTCAAGAAAATAAGTTTGTGATGATTTTCAACATAGGAGAATACATGTAATAGATATAATTGTCAAAGAAAATAATCAAGAAAGTATTTCAAGAAACATGTATGGGGACTCATGAACTCTCAATTTCTCTAAGACCATCTACGGGGCACATGGCAGAACAATCTCATGCTTTGGTTTAGCCTTACATACCTGATGTGAAGTCCTAGTCTTCAATCTTACATACCTAGTGTGAAGTTCTAATTTTCAATTTTACATACCTGGTGTGTGAAGCCTTAGTCTTCAATCTTACATACCTGGTGTGAAGTCCTAGTCTTCAAGAATCCTAGTTGAATTCCTCAATCTTACGCTTCTCTTCTCTTTTTTCAAGCCCTAGTCTCTTTGAAGAACATAATGGCTTAGGAATGGGGTTTAAAACCCTTTTTACACACAAAAAGACCTATTTTAATCTTATTTTGAGTGTATGATGGGTTGAGAAATATCTGGAATGCTCGTCATAAATTAAAGAAAATACTTCACTTTGGAATAGCCTAGTCCGCGGCGCGGGCTGGGCGCGCACATATATGTTTTTTTCCAAAAATTCCCGAATGAGTTTTCTAAAATCCCTTCAAAAATATTTAATAAAATGTAAGTCTGGGTAAGCAATAGGGGCACGATGCACCTCTATCATACATCAACACTATTTTTCGTTTTCTAATTGAAAAATGATCTTTTGATCTGATTGCTCTAAAAATCAACTGAGACCTTTTTCCCACTCAATTTTCATGTTGGTTGCATATCTGGTCTCAAATTTTCCATCTGAGTATTGAAAGATATGTTACGCATACATCTCTCCTCTAGTGGTATATTGATAAATTTATCAAGTATTACATTATCTCCCCCTTGGGATCATTCGTCCTCGAATGATGAGTAAAGGTGGATATCAAAGTATGAATAGACTCAAGACTCATCTCTATACTCACATCAATCAATCGAACTCTCGACTCCTCATCAACCTCAATCAATTCTATTAAGACTCAAACATAAACATATCAACTTAAGAATAGATCAATCAGTTTAAGTTAATGATAAGGAAATTACCTTCAACATTCTCATGAATGGGCATGAATAGGTCTAGATACTTGGCTCTCATCTCTTCCTTAGCTTCCCATGTGGCTTTCTCAATGAATTGATTCCTCCATAAGACTTTGATGAGGCAATCTCTTTGGTCTCAACTTGAAAACCTGATGATCAAGGATTTCGACTGGAATCTCTTCGTAGGATAAGCTTTCCTTCAGTCCAATACTCTCAATAGGGATCACCAAGGCAGGATCTTCTAATCACTTCTTCAACATTGAAATGTGGAATACTGGATGAATTACGTCTAACTCAGAAGGCAACTCCAACTTGTATGTAACCTCCTCAATCCTCTTCACAATCTGATAGGGACCAATATATCGAAGACTCAGTTTCCCCTTCTTTCCAAATCGCATAACACCCTTCATAGGTGAAATTTTCAAGTATATCCAATCATTTACCTCAAACTCTAAGTCTCTTCTCCTCACATTGGTATAAGATTTCTGGTGACATTGTGTAGTCTTCAACCTCTCTTTAATGACCTTAACTTTTTCCATTGATTAATGGATATGGTCAGGCCCAATAAACTCCGATTTTCCAACCTTGAACCACCCAATTAGTTATTTATATCTCCTCCTATGCAAAGCTTCATAGAGATTAAAAAGACATTGCACACTTCGTTTCTCAATTCCCAAACAATTAACAAGTAAGAGTTGAGCATGAAAGACCATTTGGAGTAGCCCAGTATTTTCAAATTCCAAATAGAAGTGGGAGGTAATCATTATGGATTTATATCATAGGCTTACAAAGGTCTCGTAGACTATATGATTCGATCTGGGTGATTGTTGATAGGATGACTAAATTAGCCACCTCTTGGAGATAAAAACTACTAATATGGTAGAGGACTAAGCCCAATTGTATATCCAAAAGATTTTCAGATAACATAGAGTTCCTTTGTCTATCATAATAGATAGAAGAGCTCAGTTCACTGTCTAATTCTGAAAGTCCTTTCAGAAAGGGCTAGGTTTAAAGGTGAATCTTGGTACTGCTTTCCACCATGAAATTGATGGTTAGGTTGAGCGGATGATATAGACTTTGGAGAATATGTTGTAGGCTTGCGTTATTGACTTTAAAGGTAATTGGGATTACCACGTGCCTCTAATTGAGTTTTCCTACAACAACAACTTTCATTCGAGCATGCAAATGGCTCCTTATGAGACCTTCTATAGGAGGAAATATAGATCACCGATTGGGTGGTTCAAGATAGGTGAAGCAGGGTTTATTGGTCCAGGGTTGGTACATCAGGCTATGGAGAAGATAAAGATTGTCCAAGAGAGACTGAGCACTGTCGAGAGTCACTAAAAGACCTACACTGCTGTTAGGAGAAGGGACGTAGAGTTTGAAATGAACGATTGGGTATACTTGAAAGTGTCACCTATGAAGGGTTTAATGAGATTCGGGAAGAAGGAAAAGTTGAGTCCTGGATACATTGGTCCTTACCAAATTGTGAAGAGCGTGGGAAACATAGCTTATGAGTTGGAGCTTCTATAAGAGCTGGCAGCCATCCATATAGTATTTCACATTTCTATACTTAAGAAATCTTTAGGAGATCCATCCCTGGTTGCACCTATTGAAAGCATTAGAATAAAGGATAGTTTAAGTTATGAAGAGATCCCTTTCTAAATCCTTGATCGTCAAGTTCGCAAGTTGAGAGCTAAAGTGTTTGCTTTTGTAAAAGTATTGTAGAGAAGCCAATCCATTGAAGAGGCTACATGGGAAGCTGAAGAGGATATGAAAGCTAGATATCTTTACCTATTCATGCCTTCTAATGATGAAATCGATGGTAATAATTCATTTCTACTCTCTGAGTTACTTTTCCATTGTTGAGTTGAATTCTTATCTTTACGTTGATGCTCCTTTCGAGTCTATGTTTGAGTAAGCATGTCATTAATTGTATTCATGCATAATGATGATGTTAGAATTAACCTTTCAATTTTGAATCCTATGTTGAGGTTGATTTCTTATGTATGAACATTTGAGTATCTGAGTATTTGAGTTCATTCTCGATAGCCTCCTAGTTGCTCATCATTCGAGGACAAATAATCCAAAGGGGGAGATATTGTAACACCTCATAACTCTACTCCTGTATGTACCCATGTTTCAATCCTCATTCTTACATATAGGAAGTGTATTAGGGTCATTAAAGACCTTTAGTACTTAGCCGAGTTTACAACTTTCCTATAAATTGAGTTTTCTGTGTTAGATAATACAAAATTCAACATTAAATTATTATAAATCTTAGCACACAAAGATATCCCGTGACCTACCAAATGAAATCTCTATGAATTAACTTTCTAACGCAACTGATTTCACCTTATTTGGAGCTCGGAGTCAAACGTTATGGCCGTTTTACTGAAGACTGCTGGAGCAAAGTTGTTTCTATGAAACCAAATACGGGCCATGGAAAAAAGTATGGCCTGTCTACTAACTCATGGAAGAAGTCCTGAAAATTCACATTTTTGATCCTAGATTTTATGGACCAATTTACGGGTCATAGAAACTTCTTGAGTTTAGCCTTTTTATTTATTTTGAGATAACCATGAAATCTCTATGAATTAACTTTCTAACGCAACTGATTTCACCTCATTTGGAGCTCGGAGTCAAATGTTATGGCCGTTTTACTGAAGACTGCCAGAGCAAAGTTATTTCTATAAAACCAAATACGGGCCATGGAAAAAAGTATGGCCTGTCTACTAACTCATAGAAGAAGTCCTAAAAATTCACATTTTTTATCCTAGATTTTATGGACCAATTTATGGGTCATAGAAACTTCTTGAGTTTATCCTTTTTATTTATTTTGAGATAACCACGTGTCTATCATTCGCCAGATGTTTTAGAGGATTCATAGACTAGAATGTTGAGTAGTGATTAGATGTTATTATTGACTAGTTCTTTCACACTTGTCTTACCTAGTTGGCGTCTTTGGCCTTTGGCCTTTGATTTTTAGTTTATCATTACTTTTCAATTTAGTATTCTTATTCATTGATGTCTTCCACTGTTAGAATGTGATTGAATGAATGTGATGAGGTCGGGTGATTCGCTTAGGGGCTAGTATAATGACCCGAACATTGTACGACCTCATCGGAGCATAAATATTTTGGTTTCAGAAGGTTTTAGACTAAGGTGACGTTCCATGGGAGCCCTTACGGACCGTGTGAGGTCACACGGCTGTGTAGAGCCTCCTTGGAGTAACCCTTGGCCTCATATTATATGTTTGTCCCTTGGCGTGGAGTTTCAAGCTTAAGCACACGATACTTGGATCCCACACGCATCGTGTGATACTTCATGGACAGTGTGGAGAGTTATATGGTGGCCTTAAGCTTGGAATCCCACTATTTAGGACAATCTATGGGTCGTGAGGCCCCGTATGGCTTTCAGAGTGTAATATTTCTATGTATAAAATCATCTTCTCATAACTTCGTCGTGAGATTTTTCTAAGGAGGGGGACACGGTTGGGTACATGACCCATGTAACTTCACATGGCTCGTGTGACCCTCCATATAGATGATTTCATCAAAGTTTTTTCTAAGTATGAGATTACCATTCCGAACCTTCGTCAAGTGAGCTTTTTCTAAGTGTCGGTTAACAGGCAAGTGCACAATCCATGTAGAGCTATATGGACCGTATACCCTCCTCCCTTAAGATGAAAAATTCAATTTTCCAACTCGTTTCATTAATGGTGTTTTCATAAATGCGTTTTATTCTAAACGTCTTTTGGGACTTCCTATGCTACCTAAAGACTTCCTAATGACCTAAACTCTATTCCAACCATTTGAATTCATTCCTTATATTTTGAAAACTATCTCAAGCCTCTTTCAAAGAACTCTTGTGGGGTGTAAACTTGAGAATCAAGGGAAGCTCATTCTTCTTTAAATTTCTGTTGAAACTTCTTCATTTGTCAAGGTATGTGGTTTTTCATTCTTGGTCCCTTTCAACCAAGAAGACCCAAACTTTTTTAAAGTGATTTTCATGAATTTTAGCTTACTTTGAATATGTGTTTTCAATATTATAATTTATTAAATTCAATTGATGTGTGGTCTCTTGGAAACAACCTCTCTACTTTTATGGTAGTGGTAAGGTCTGCGTACATTTTACCCTCCCCAGACCCCACTTATGGGATTACACTGGGTATGTTGTTGTTGTTGTAATTGATGTGTGGTCTATGTTTATTTAATGATTTTAAGTTGACTAAAGCCCTACAATGATGGTTTACATTAAAGTTATGAAATTATTAATGTCCATGTCCCCTTTAAAGCTTGATTTATGCATAGGAGGTCTATAATATGTTTTAAATGTGAATTATACCTATGTCTTTACTTAGATCTCATAATGTATTGTTAATTTTAGATTTAATCTCCATTACCCATGCTACACTCACATTAATCATAGCATATGTATTCATGCTTATGGATTTTATGGAAATTATGAAGTGGGTTAAACCCAATTATGTTTATGTAAATGATTTTGACAAATTATTGGTTATGAAAAGAATGTGATCACATAAATGTCTATTATTATTGGCTCTTTGAGCATATTGGGTGCTTGCACCATATTGTCATGAGCATGAGCTATTCCTAAGCATGAGTGTCAGGATTATGAATTGTGGTTTGGCTTTTAAGCCTAAATGTGCATTGAAAAGATTTGTAATGACTGTTACCTCTTTTGAAAGCATATATATGTATAAGTATACTCGTGGGATGCCTTGACTTAGCACCGATGGATTGGGGGCGTCGGGGCTATCCCTAAGGGCCCTTTCCCTTTCCTTGAACTATGTGCTAGCATAGGAATAGAAGCCATTACCGAAATGATTGGGTCATAACCAATGCTTATACATTGATATGTTATGATATGATATGTTAATGTAAATCCTTCTGAAACGTTATGTTCGTAAGGAAGGTGACCATCCACCAAAATGACGTGGTTCATAAGTTGTGATGTAGATTACCCTTGGCAAGTAATCTTCTACTACCAATGGGAGGTCTTTATTGAACTAATTCATATTATAGCTCACATGGGTTTGATTTGTTGGTTATAGTCCATCACCACTATATATGAGCATTTCTGCATTTCATGCATCATTGGTTTCATAGCATATCATATACTACCCTTCTTTGATATATGACTCTTTTTATATTATGTGCCCTTGTCATTTAACATCGAAATACAGGTTTGGTGAGTCATATGCATTGCATTCCCACATACTTAGTACATTCAAACGTACTAACACATATATTTGCTTACATGATCTCACCATGTAGGGACTGAGGAGTACATTCATCCACCATATGATGTCTAGCTCGTATCTCAAGTTTTGCTTGTTGTGGTGAATCCTATCTTCCAAGGAAAAACCACCGTCCCATTACCTATGATGCTTTACTTATTTTATTCACTTTGATGTGTGAGTCCAGGGAATATCACAGCCCCGACCCATCTTATGAATAAAGGCATTATTAGACATCTTGTAGACTCCTTTACGATTATATGTTATGTGTTATGATTGGAGAATTTTGTTTTGGCTTTGGCTACCTATTGGTTACTGTTATGTGGTTTTGTTATAAGCTTTGTGATATGATTATTTTTTTGAAGCGAAAGATCCTAAGTCCCGAATTTCCCCTACAGAGTGATTCATAGTTACCCACCCTTTAGTATTTATGTGCACGTGCTTTGTCAATTCATATTACTCCCATTCCTCGTATCGTCCCCATAGCGTGAGTCCGTTTCTTCCGTCCCTTAGAATTATGTGTTTACTATTCGAATACACTTCCAAACCGATGATGTGTATATGGATACTATAAGGCTTGTTTGGGGAATCTCGGGTTCCTATTCGCCATGTCACTCCTAGATCCTAGGAATGGTGATAAGCTTGGTATCAAAGCACTAGGTTTGTAAATGATCCTCGGAGTCCAATATGTCGTGTAAAGTAGAGTCTTATTCATGGGTGTTAAGTGCACCATGCTTATGAGTGGGAGACTATGAAGACATTCGAGGAATTGCCTCACTTCTTCATGTCATATGCCATGCTATGGTTCATATATTTTGTTTCCTTATCTTGATGGTCTCATTACGCCATTGCAGAAGATGCCTCGAGGAAGACCCCACCTACCAAGACCAGCCTCTACTAGTGAGGGTCAAGCACCTCAAGGGGCTATGGATGAGCCTATCTCTAATGGTTAATTCTGTATGGTCTTTGCTATGCTTTCCTAGGTGGTGACATGTTAGACCAAGTAGGCTAATCTTCCACAGGATCTCACTCCAGCTTCTAGGGTGAGGGATTTCACCCAGATGAATCCTTCGAAGTTTTATGGCTGATATGCTGCCATACAACACTTTGGATGCTTAAAACTTAGGATGTTGTGTGTTCTTAATGCAGCTTTAGTTGTTTTATGTGTCTTTGTGTTTTCACTTGCAAGATTACAGGTTGGCCATGATTTGGGGGAAAAATTGCAGAAGTTGCTGGTTTTTGCTGTTATACGAGACCTTATACTAGTCATCGAGCATTCTACGAGTCATAAAGGTGTTTTTTGAGGAACTCTAGTTAGAGGCTATTTGCTAAAGTTGAAATCTACGAACATGCAGACGAGTTGTGGAGCAATTTATGATTTGTAGACTACCTTTGGTGCCGTGAGGATCAGAGAAGTGGACTTGCAGGAAATTCATCAGACGAAACTCCCTTTACAAGTCGTAAACCACTTTATGAGTTGCGAAGGGGTTTCACAAAGGCGAAGTCCAAAATTACAGTAGCTGATTAGGAGACCTCGAGTACAAGCCTTAGAAGAAACTACGAGTTGTAGAGTGCTTTTGTGGAGTCTGCTAACCAGTTTTCCTAATTTGTTTAGGAATTGCTTTTAATTATTATAAATAAGTTTTTAAATGTCAGTTTTTAGACGTTCTGGTCAGTTCACATGAGTTTTCAGTTACGTTTTTGTGCTTAGAGAAGTCAATATTCTTAGAGAGAAAATTATGAGAGAGTCTTCCAAACACTTATGCTTTAGTACAATCTTCAAGCTTGTTTTATTCATTAACTTTGGATTGCTTGATCTTGACTCAATTGTGTCAGTGTTTTATTGTATTTTGTCAATTCATAATCTCTTCAACTACACATAGCATGAGTAGCTAAATCCACAATAAGGGTTGTGGGAACCATGAAGAACTAACAAAGTAAAACAAGATAATTCACATTTCTTGGAAGATGTATATGCACGTATTAATTAACTCTCTTCATTTTACATGTTTGTTTATGGTGGCCAACATTAGAACCCACCTAGTGTTATTGATTGGACCAAGGTAGTAATGAATAGGAAAAGAAATTAATTAACAAGATTCGATTGATGTGTCTCATCTAATCAACCAAAATGGGCCAAGGGGAGGTTGTACTAGGACTTTTAGGTAATGGTTAGTAATGCACACTATGGAGATAGGCCAAGTCGCATAGTGAAATTCACCTCTCAGCTTTGACTAAAGGGCTTGGTGAACTTAAATTACCGTCCTGCATACTGTACACTAAACAAAAATTAGTTTATCCAGTGATACTGATTTAGGGAATCATGGGAAACATAATAACTCTATTGATTTTTCTCTTGTGATAGTTAGTTAGTTTATTTTTCTCAATGATTGTTGCAACCCCCCCCCCCCCCCCCCCGGGGAATTGAGTAAGTTAACTAGTCAGATTACATTTTGGTAAGTTTATCTTGAGTCTATGCATTCTCTTTGGGTTTGACCCTAACCTTTGTTAGGTTCTATTTCTTGACAGCGGCCGCTTTATCCTCTAAAAAGGAGGAGTAACTTCAGCGACATCAAGATTTTGGTGTCGTTGCAGGAGATCAAACCCGGGTCACCTACGTGATAGGCGGGAATACTTACCACTATACTATGTTGAGCCAACTCAATGAGCTTGATGAATTTTGATTGAAAGCATATGACAGCTCAATCTTGTATATACAAAGAATGAAGCTGTAGCATGCCCACCGCATAGAGATCATCAATTCACACCAGGGGACTTGGTGCTGCTATACCATTCAAGAGAAAAGTTGTTCCCTGCGAAGCTTAAGTCCAGATGGTTGGAAACCTTTCGAGTGGCATGTGTCTGGATCATAAGGCAATTGAATTGGAGAGATGAAATGGAGAAACCTTCAAAGTAAATGGCCAAAGTGCAAGCCATATCTTTGAAATGTGGAAGACATCAAGACGGTCGAGGAATGGGATCTTGAGGAAGTCTGAGTACCCAAGCTTTCTATGTCGTGTTGCGACAATAAATCAGGCGCTGATTCGGAGACAACTGAGGGTGGATCCTGGTTCTTAGGTGCCTAGGTATGTGTTTTTTTACCCCTTATGTTTTACTTTTGATTGATTTTGTGCACTGTTGACAATGCACATCTTTCTCGATGGGGTGTGGGTAGTTATGGGCCTCAGAGAAGTCTGAGTAGCTTGTGGTCCATAACTACCCCAATTCTTAATCTCGAGGTTTTCTTGCTTGTGTTCTTTTTCCCTGTGGATATTTATTTTCTGTTGAACCGACATGTTTAGGATGCTTAGATAATATTTGTTGCTTATAGTACCAATACTTGTGGCATATAAAATATTTTTGTGTTTTGCTTGGAAAATGATACCTACCATAAATTTTGATTAGTATTTAGATAGTAATCATGCATGTTTAAGTGTTTGACAATATTTCTTCTGATAAGTAAAGGTACATTGAGATAGAAAACATGATCGGTGAGTCTTTTGTTGATAATGTACGCTGTGCCATAAGAGTGTCAGCTTATTTTGCTAGGTTCATATGTTTTGTGCTAATATAGAACTTTCCATGTTAATCTAAGTTAGATTGTAGATTAATTGGATTAGGAAAGGATCTTAGACAATTTTTCTTAAATAGTCGACTTTAGCCTAAAAATAACCAACCAAATTGATGTTATATCCCTTATTTGAATATTTGAGCCTAACATGTCCCTATCTTTTCAAAACACCTGATTAACCCGGCCTTATCTAGTGAAGTCCTGAATTTGGCCCTAGTCTGTCCTTGAACATTGTGTACCTTGACTGAGGCAAAAAGCCTAAGTTGAGGGTGGTTACCAAAGGTGGCCATCGTTCAGAGGATGGATAGTGTGAACCTCAACACAAGCTAAAAGCCTAAGTTGAGGGGGGCTAGTGTAAGGGTAAAACATAAAAATGAGAAAGGTGAGTTAGGAATACAAAGAAAAAGGTAAAAGCATGTACTGGTACAAGAAAAATGAAAGATGCCTTAGATGTGAGCTAAAAAGCAAAATGATGTGTATAAACAAGGCAAAAAGGCTGAAAATTGGAAAAAAAAACCCTGAAAAGCTTGAAAAAAGGAAAAAGGTAGAAGAAGCTAAAAATAGCTAAGTCGGTTGGGCAAAAGTATAGAAAAATGCAGTTTCAAGGAGGGGTCTTTTGTCACTATTTTCCCAAAATATCATACCAAAGTCCCCTGAGCCTACGTTATAAGCTAAGTAAGTCCTAGAGTGTACCTAGTCTAGTTATAGAAGGTCTGAGTCATGAGTACAGGGGCAAGCCTATTGTATTAGTCATCATGTATGAATATCTTTTATGAGAGTGAGTATTTTTGCACAGTCCCAAGGTTAAACATGAAATCATCATTGAGCCATAGGTATAGGACTTCTTTCTGTTAGGGCACTTCCATTGTATTGTTAGCAATTGACTTGTTCAGTGATTGTCACTGCTGATAATCCCTTGCTTGTCATAGTTGTGTTGTTACATGCACCAATTTGCGTTGGATTGCTAAATGGCTATCTGATCCTGCTTTGAAAAGTTGGTGTGGGTATCTGAGTCTGAGATGTATGTGTGTATGCCATTGAGTTGAGGTCTATGTGTTACTGTGTTATCCATATAGAATGAGTCGTCACGTAAGGACAAGCAACAATTTCAAATTGAGGGTGTTGATATTCTACCAAAATGCATCACTTTTGATGCTTGAAACATAGGATTTTGTGTGTTCTCAATGCGACTTTAGTTGTTTTAATGTGTCTTTGTGTTTAGATTTTCAGGATTACAGGTTGGCCATGATTTGGGGAAACGTTGCAGAAGTTGCTCATTTTTGTTGTTATACTAACTGTATTGGGTCATAGAGCATTTTATGAGTCGTAAAGGTTTTTCGTGAGATATTTCGATGAGGGGCTATTTGCTAAAGTTGAAATCTATGAACATGCGGACGAGTCGTGGAGCAATTTACGAGTTACGACTTCCTTTCGTGCCCTGAGGATCAGAGAAGTGGACTTGTAGGAAATTCATCAGACGAAACCCCCTTTATGGGTTGTAAGCCACTCTATGAGTCATGAAGGGGTTTCATAAAGGAGAAGTTCAAAATTTCAGTAGTTGATTACGAGACCCCGACTACGATCCGTAGAAGACACTACAAGTCGTAGAGTGCTTTCGTGGAGTTTGCCGACCAGTTATCCTAATTTATTTAGGACTTGTTTTTAATTATTATAAATAGGTTTTTTAGGTTATTTTTCAGAAGTTCTGGTCCATTAACGTGAGTTTTAAGTAGTTTAGCTTTTTCTACTCAGAGAACTCAATATTCTTAGAGAGAAAATTGTGAGAGTCTTTGAAACACTTGTGCTTTAATACAATTCTGAAGCTTGTGATTTTCGTTGACTTTGGATTTGCTTAATCTTAATTCAATTACGTAAGTGTTTAATTATGGTTTCTCAATTCATAATCTCTTCATCTACACATAGCATGAGTAGCCAAATCCACAACTAGGGTTGTGGGAACCATAAAGAACTAAAAAAGTAAAATCGGATAATTCACAATTTCTAGAAGGTGTATATGCATGTATTAATTAACTCTCTAAATTTTGCATGTTTTTTTATGGTGGCTAACATTAGATCCCGCCTAGTTTTACTGACTGGACAAAGGTATCAATGAATAGAAAAAGAGATTAATTAACAGGATCAATTGATGTATTCTCGTCTAATTAATCAAACTAGGCGAAGGGGAGGTTGTATTAGGACTTATAGGTAATGGTTAGTAATTCACACTATTGAGATGGGCCAAGTCACATAGTGAAATTCGCCTCTCACCTTTGACCAAAGGGCTTGGTGAACGTAAATTACCGTCTTCCATGCTTTACACTAGATAAGAATTAAGTTATCCAGTGATACTAAGTTGGGGAATCATGGGGAACATAATACCCTAGTTGCTTTCCTCAATTGATTTTTCTGTCATGATAGTTTAATTTATTATTGCAAAACCCCCTTTAGGGAATTGAGTCGGTTAACTACTCGGATTGCATTTCGATGAACTTTTGTTGAGTCTACGTATTCCCTGTGGGTTTGACCCAAACCTTGGTTAAGTTCTATTTCTTGACAGTAACTGCTTTATCCTCTAAAATGGAGGCATAACTTGGGTGACATCAATGGGTCAAAGGATGATGAGGATGCTCAGGAGTTCATTGATGAGCTTACCAGGGTGTTATATATTATGGGTGTCACTTTTCTGAGGAGAAACTTGAATTGGCTTCCTATCAGTTGAAGGATGTCACTCAAGTGTGGTACACCCAATGGTCTATGGAGAGGGTTTGTGGTAATGTTGTCAGTTGGGAGGACTTCAAGCTTGCCTTTCTGGATCGTTTCTTTCCACTTTAGCTTAGGGAAGTCAAGATGAACGAATTTATCAATCTCAAGCAAAGGGTTATGAGTGTGAGGGATTATGCCCCTAAGTCACTAAGCTCTGCAATTATGCTCCGACACTTCCCGAAGCGAGCAGGAGCATATGAATCATTTGAGGTTGGTTCTTCAAACCTTGAGGTAGAAGAAGTTATATACCAAGTTTAGCAAATGTGAGTTTTTGTTAGTGAAGTGGCGTTTCTCGGTCATGTGGTGTCCGGTGATGGTATTAAGGTTGACCCTAAGAAGACTGAGGTTGTGAAGAATTTGGCTAGACCATTGACTCCTTCGAATATTTAGAGTTTTCTTGGGTTGGCTGGTTATTATAGGAGGCTTATTAAAGGAAAATTATCTATTTCATCTCCATTGACTATGTTGACCCAAAAGAAAGTTAAATTTGTGTGGTCGAACAAATGTGAGAGAAGTTTTCAGACTTTGAAGGATCGACTTACATCGGCTCCTATTTGACTTTAACAAATGACTTGGATGGGTTTGTGATATATTGTAATGCTTCGCGGATTAGGTTGGGTTATGTACTCACGTGACATGGTAAGGTGATAGCATATGCATCAAGGCAATTGAAGGTGCATAAGAGTAATTACCAAACTTATGACCTTGAGTTAGTGGCGGTGGTATTTGCCTTGAAAATTTGGAGACACTATTTATATGGGGTGTATATTGATGTTTTCACCGATCATAAGAGTTTGCAATGTGTGCTCACCCAAAGTGATCTCAACTTGAGGCGAACGAGATGGTTGGGACTCCTAAAGGACTATGACATGAGTGTTCAATATCATCTCGGCAAGGCCAATGTTGTAGCTGATACTCTTAGTAGGTTATCTATTGAAAGTGTGGCTTATATTGAGGAGGAGAAGAAGGAGTTGGTAAGGGATGTTCACCAACTAGCTAGGTTGAGTGTTAGATTGGCTAACCCTAATAATGGTGGTATTCATATTCAAAATGGGGCCGAAGCTTCAGTGGTTGTTGATGTAAAGGCTAAGGAAGACCTAGATCCATCATTGGTTGAATTGAAGAAGTTGTTGCAAAAAAGAAAATAGAGGTGTTATCCCAAGGGGGAGATGGTATGCTTCGGTATCAAGATCGATTATGTGTTCCGGATATGAATGATCTTTGGAAGGTAATCATGAGTGAAGCCCACAACTCCCATTATTCTATTCATCAGGGATTGTCACGATCCAAGCCTAGGGCCTAGACGTGACACAACGAACAAGGAACCCAAAGGAATCCCAAACAAACCTCTTAGCATATCATTACACATCCTTTGTTGCGGAAACAACTATACATCAACAATATATAGAAAAAGGGAAAATACGTGGCTAAGGGACATCTTTGATACCATAGAAGCACAACAAGCCGATAGTACATCATTAATATGTCATAAGTTTCCAACAACACATCTAATACATAGATAGGAGCGGGGACCAAGACAATCTACGTGCTCACCCTCATAGTCATAAGTTTCCAACATAAGAAGAGTCAATACATTGCATAAATCAAGAGAAGTATGTCCTCGGAGTTGATGGCTCACCAACTTGCTTGAGAGAAATCGTACTAGCCACGTGGAGGAGGAGGAGGATCAAGTGGTGCTCCAGCTCCTACATGGTAACATCATGTAGACATAAAGTATGCGTTAGTAGGTTTGAATGTACTAAGTATTAGGATGCAATGCAACAAGAGAAAGGCAAAATAGGCAAAATGCAATTTCATAACCAATGGATAGCATAATAACAATATGACATGTATGAATGATGCTTGAGTAAAACATGCTTATATCTAATATACTACATGTGTAGGAAGAGACCATCATCATAAACCAAGCAAACTTAGTACCTGGAATCCAAGGTAGACCACCCCTTGGAAGTGATTGAGGAATCAAGCCCTTAATTGGTTGACGACATGATCACCCCCATCCCAAGTGATTGAGGAATCAACCCCCTAATTGGTTGACGGCATGACCACCCCCATCCCAAGTGATTGAGGATCAAGAGTGAAATCATGCAAGAAAACTTGAAGTAAATCAACCCACCAACACTTAGTAATACTCTCAGGCAATATATATTGAAACCCTTCATCAAATCTCAAAGTAAATCATATATTCATAGCCCAAAACATGCTTAAAAAGTCACACTTTGATGAAACCCCAACATAGTTCAGAGTCAAATTCATAATAAGTAAGACACATAGGTAAATCAACTTAGAAACATACAATTTATGTAAAATGGAAGGTTGGTTACCATGGGTGAAAGGACCCAATTGTTGAAACTCACATACTTCAACATTGGAGTATTCCTTGATGAAGTTTGAGATGAGAACTTGAAGATTGAGTGAATTTCTTAAGATCTGGAATGAGATTTTTTACTTGAATTTTTAGTGAAATATTTCTCTAAGTGTTTGAGAGAGTAATGGGGAATTTCTTGAATGATATGAGGTTGTAAAATGGTACTCTATCTTGATTAATAGAAACACCTATGGCTTCTTCCCATCCTCAAGTGGGGTTAAGCAACGGGATCCACTATGCCCTAGCCTCTGTATTATTGCAACAGAAGTTTTGTATAGATCTCTGAATTTACTCCATGAGTGAGGTGATTTCATTCAATTTGGAATGCCCAAATGGAGTGACAAGATTAATCATCTATCCTATGCAAATGACACAATCTTATTCTGTTCAGCTAACAAGAGGTTAGTCCACATGATGATGAAAGTAGTAAGGGATTATGAAAAAGTGTCTGGGCAGATGATCAGTCTGTCCAAATATTTTTTCTACTTGCATGACAGAATGCCCACTCAAGTGGGACAGAGGCTGAGAAGGTAGACAGGCATAGGGCAAGGGACATTTCCCTTTACCTATCTTGGATGTCCCATTTTTTATGGGAGGAAAGAGGAGTATTTTGAGGGCCTGGTTAAAAATTTACCTCAAATATACTCAGTTGGAGAAGTAAACTGCTATCTTCAAGAGGAAAGTACATTCTTTTAAAGCATGTACTGCAATCCATCCCAATATATCAGATATCAGTAATGAACCCCCCAAAAGGGGTGGTGGATATAATTCATAGAATTATAGCCAAAGTATTTTGGGGGAATTATGGAGAACATAGGTGAAAATATGAGGTGACCTGGGAAATATTGTGTTTTCGTCAAGATGAAGGGGGCATAGGGTTAAGATCCCTCCACCAAATAATTGATGCTTTATTTGCAAAGTTGTAGTGGAAGTTCAGAACATCTAGCTCACTTTGGAGCTCTTATATGTGGAACAAGTATTGTAAGAAGCTACATCCTGTGATAGCTACTGGGATAGGGGCCTCACATGTATGGAGAAAAATGATTCAGATAAGGGAGGAGATGAAACATAACATTTGGTGGCAAATAAAGTCTAGGAACGCTAGCTTCTGGTTTGATAACTGGACTCAGTTGGGTGTTTTGTATTATATAGAGTGCAGTAACAAATCAGAGAAGAAGATAGAGGTGAAAGAATTTGTCAGGAATGAGGTATGGGATAGAGAGAGGTTACAGACCTACTTAACAAATGGGGACATAGTGAATTACATTTGTGAGGACATAAAGCCCCTACAAATAAATAATGCTTCTGATAGGGGTTGGTAGATGGGGGAATCCACTGGCAAATTTACTGTGAAGTCAGCTTGGGAATTAGTTAGGACAAAGAATATCAAGAGAGAGATCTACAAGCAACTTTGACTAAAGGGTTTGCCATTCAAAATTAATTTCTTCTTCTGGAAAGTCTAGAGGGATAGAATAGCAACAGATGATAACTTAGCAAGAATGTGAATAAATATGGTATCTAAATGCTATTACTGTGAGGGGATATACAGGAGATAATGAAACACTTGTTCTTCACAGCTACATCAACTAAGAGGGTGTGAGAATATTTCTCCAAATATGCAAGAATCAAAATGGAGAGATTGTAGTTGCACACAATCATTAAGGAATGATGGAATGAAGCAGAAAGTTTCAGACTCCAACAGATTTATAATGCAATCCCTGCATTAATCTGCTGGGAATAATGGAAAAGAAGGCATGGTGGGGATGTACCGGTTCATTTGATGTTACATCATATCCAGGCGAGCATTCACCACCTAATCAGGATAGTACTCCCTACAATAAGGGTATGAGATTGTACCTGAGATGAAGTAATCAAAATATTTGGGGCATATAAACCTAAGCTATATCAAAGAATAGTAGATGGGAACTGCCACAAGTGGGACTTCAGAAATGTAACACTGATGACACAAGTAAAGGGAATCCAAGCCCTAGCTCCTATGGATTTTGCATTAAGGATCAACAGGAAACCTCTGTTATACACAAGCAAGCACATTAGGGCAAATGACGAATATACAGGCTGAAGCAAGGGCAATTTTTGAGGCAGTAAGATATTGGAAAAGGGAAATTCATACTGTCAAGATACTTGAGACAGATTCACTAGTCATGTTGAGAGTCCTCAAAAAGAAATTTGGGGAGGGGGGTATCTTGGGAAGTGGAAGATATGATTGAGGAAATACAACAGCAGATGTACAAACAACACATACACATTCAACAAATTCTTAGGGAGGGGAACCAACTGGTGGACTACATTGCCAACCTAGCAGAATGGGAAGGTGCTACCCTAGTATTTCAGGAATTTAAACAAGTTCCAAAAAGGGGGAGGCGGATCATTAACATCAACAAAGCATTAATCCCATGCATTAGAATTAAAACCAGAAGGATCAATGTTTATCAAGCTTAGTTAAGTTAGTTACAGTCCCTTAAAATAAGGATATACATAAAATTAAGCTTTAAATGAATTTCTATACATTTAACAAAGAGAGTTGTAGTGCCCAAAAGATTTACCATGTTTGGAAATGAAAACTGACCAAATCACATCATCAGTTGAAGTCATTGATCAATAAGGAACTGCAAGTGCAATTCCATGAAGAAGGAAGCATGAACGTCAGAGACGGGAGAGACCAGACCTAGAATCTATGAAGAAACAAGATTAGAACAACGTGAAAAAAGGGGAATCAAAATTGACCAAAGTAGCAATTACCCGGTGGAAGCCGACACCCAATAGGAATTCAAGGAGCAGGAGAACCAAAACAAGGACAAGGATAAGACGGATGATTTTTTTTCCAGCACCATGTGGAAACAATCGAAGAAAGGAGCTGAAGAGCCATAGCGGGAAATTGAAAAGTATAGAGGAAGGCACACTAGTATAATTTCCATTAAGTATTTTTTTAGCATAGTTTTAATGTCTATGTCAGTCAGTTGGTAGAGTAGATACAATGTGTAATTTTCTTTTATTCTATTAATAAAAAGGTAAACCCCACCAAAAATTAATTTTAAAAAAAATTTAACAATGAGATTAACAATACCTTTACTCTTAATTTATAATACAAGGTATTGGATATCAGGGTTTAACCCTAAACTTGAAGGCTAGGGATATTGAGATTTGAGTTTGGCCAATATAATTGATATCGATAATTAATATTTTTTCATAGTTTGAGGTAAGCAAGAGATGTTTTGGTGGGTGTTCTACGCGTGCAAAGTTGTGGAACTTGTCATTAATAAGGTAAGTGATACTTTAAGCTTTAGTTCTTGCTTTTCAAACATGCTTTGGAAAATATATTTTTCTCTATCTGGTGTGATGCTGGATACCTTTCTTTATTATTGTGATGTGGTTACTAGGGGCATACATAGCTACTGTAATATGTTAGGGGCATACCCATGTTGCCGCAATGTGTTAGGAGCTTTGTACACGCTGTCGTAATATATTTTTAGAACATTATACATGTTTCCATGGACTTGTCGGGGTGATGGGTTGATCTCCTTCACTGTCGTTTATAACAAGTTTTGAGTGTGGATTGAATTGAGACATGTGGTGACCTTTTTGAATATTCGTTTGAACTTATTGAGCTTATTATGAAATATATTCTTGTGTATATTATTTATGTATATTTTTGGCATATATATATTTTATAACTCTTGTTCTAGTGGTATTAAAGTAGCGAGTTGGGGGATCTTACTGGGTTATATTTGTATATAGCTCACTCTTTACATGCATGCCAATGTAGATATTGTTGCAGAGGGTGAGACTTGTGACTGATAAGTTCGTTCTTGTAGACTCTGTTGCTGAGGCGAGCCTTCGCATTATTCATGAACGCTACTATTTCAGCTCTATCTAGTATAACTTATGTTTTTATTTCTTCTTGAGGTTTGCATGCTCGACAGTTGAACGCATATCACTCTATTAGATGCTCCATGATCTTATTATGAGGTTTGAGCTAGAGATATTTTGTTAAGTGACCTTTTTCTTTCGTAACTCGATATATGATTTTGGCTTGATAGTTATTCCATTTTTGTGAGTAGTGATGAGATTTGTTGTTGCACATATTGTATCTCTGTGCTTTGATAATTTGAATGCATGTATGGATGTTTGGTTATCCGACAAATGGTGTGGGTGGGTGACAGTCACATTTAGGGGGTATTTTGGGATGTGACAATCAGGCAAATAAATTCCGATAATAAGCTAGTAGAGAAGCCAGTCACAAGAGAACGCAGTCTAGGTAGGGGTATAGGAAAAAGAAGGTATTTAGTCTAAGAATATGTAGCACCCGCCAAAAGTGTTGTAATGACCTCGAAGGCCATTTTTGATATTTTTAACAAATTATCATTTTGTCTTTCTCTAGAGTTGTCTTGGGATTTTTTTGGTTAAGCTTAAAAGTCAAATTTTTTGAAAACCTTAAAAAAAATTGGAGTTTTGGCAAAGAAAGAAGTTTTAAAGGCTTAAAGTTGGAAAACTTGAGTTTTTGGAGTCATTTTTTTTTAAGTGTCGGAGTGTGATTCTATCGATTCTATCAACTTCGATATGCTGAATCTGGTCTAGCAGAACTTGCAGAACTGAATTTGGAGTTACAATAGAGATTTTAGAAATAAAGTTACACTTTTAGTTCATTTTGGATCACAGTTTGACTTTAATCAACATTTAGAGTTCGGAAGCTCGAACTTAAATTTTGTCAGTTCTGGTGGTTTCAGATGGTGAGACTAATGCTAGAAATAGTCTCCTTGTAACCGTTGGAGTTTTTGTGGTTATTTTAGCTATTTGAGTTCTAAACTAGTTTAAACGATCTGGGTTCCTAGCTAAGGAGACCTCGAATTCAAATTTTAACGGTTCCATTGAGTCTGGAACGTCATTTTTAGTGAGGTTCCATGTTTGGTTTGTCTTCATAGGGTACCAAAAAAATTTCGAGGGGCAAATTCTTGAATTGTATGCTGTGTTGCTGCTGATATTTGGTACCACCCACTTTGTACTCCGCGTTTGCCAGAGTAGACCCACATGCACGGGGGTCTAGCTTAAGTGACCCCCACGTTCCTTGAGCATTGTGAGGGTGTTCTCCGCAATCGTGGATCAAGTCCTCGAATCCATAGAGGCTTAGGAGAATTATTACTTCCCGTTCACAGATCCTTGTCCACATTTGCGAAATACATGTTCACCTGAACAGTGAGGACTATTGAGTGACATGTTTAATTAATTTTTTCACCACTTTCAAGCTTCCAAGCTTCATTTTTGGGTGATTCTTCAAGGTTTTCCAAGGCAAATCTATTGGATAACTATTTTCTAACCTATTTCTTTAATTTCCATTGATTAAATTGTGTTTTAAACTAAGAATTTAGGGATTTTAATTGGAGAAATTTGGAATTTTTTGAATATTGATTTCTAATGTTAAATTGATGTGTCCTACCTCATTTTAACTCTGTTTTTGAAATGATTTTCACCGTTAAATTCCTTATTACTTGGAGAACGTTTTCATGCATTAATTTCATATTTTGGCTACTTTTTCTAGCCCATTTCACCCGAATTGATTGATTTTAGTGACATTCGATTCGTTATATGATTGTGATGCTATATTTGAACAAATTATGGTGAATTGAATTATTGAGGAAGGGGAAAAGCCATAGATTTGAAAGCCAAAGGAAAATGCTTCCGACTAGGAAAAAAATGAAAAGCCAAAGGAAAATTTTCTGTTAGAAAAAGAAAGGAAATGAAAACTGAAGAAAAATGGTTCCCGCTAGATATGAAAGTAAATGCCGAACGAAAATAATTCTAACGGGTACATGGTCCATATGTAGCCCCCACGTGTTCCCTTCTAACATTGCATCACATGAGTTGCATTTCATTTCATTCAATTCATCTCATATCATTCTTTCTTAATATTGATATATGTACAATGTGTGAGGTTGTGAATAGTTTGAAACTTGTATATTGATAAGAGTGAGCTAGTGCAAAACTGTGATATATGTATGTTGATAACTTGAGCCTTTTATACATTTATTGTGAAAGTTAGATTATGTAGATGTTGTGAATACATATGTATATATGTATGTATGTGTATT
>JAPFFP010068666.1:0-24899 GCA_026153255.1 Solanum medicagineum
TCTCTTTCTATTCCTATACTAAGA
Source organism: Solanum medicagineum (assembly GCA_026153255.1). Classification (NCBI taxonomy): domain Eukaryota; kingdom Viridiplantae; phylum Streptophyta; class Magnoliopsida; order Solanales; family Solanaceae; genus Solanum; species Solanum medicagineum. The sequence goes on from JAPFFP010068666.1 coordinate 25, forward strand.
AATTGACTTTAACATCTATGCTCAAATAAGAATTCTCAATTAAAATCCTATATTATATGAAGGATGACTCCATCTTAGTTTAAAAAAAAATTGGAGTGTTACATTCAACCTGTAATCTCGTGATAATAAATAATATACCATATTTGAAAGTTAGTATTTTGGTGATAAGAACTCCAAAACGAAAAGGATAAAAGGGTGCTACTCGAATCCAAATCTTACAGACACACAACTCAATTTTCATATTTGGATCATTTAACCTTTGAATAGTTTCATCAAATTGATTCATCCACTAGCAATGAAATTTGTGTGCTTCCTCAATTTTGTAATGCTATAAGAAGCACTCCTGGTCCAGCCATTTCAGCGGGTAACAATTTTAACTTGGAGATTGATATACTTGTAAAGAATTCTTATAGTTGTGGCCACAAAATTGTTGAAGAGCGCAACTTTGCTAAGAGGTGTGTTTATAGGTACAAATATTTATCGTGGGATATTGTTGACAGAGAGATTTTCTCATCTGATTTTCCTTATCCATTGTATAAAGTAAAGTGGGTTGGTGCTTACAAAATTTTGACGAGCAAAAATGAATTGATCCAAAATATTCTGGACTTTCCTCATACCTTGGAGAACGTTACCACTCCTTATCAAGATGATGATACAGTTTGTATGAGTCTGATATTTGTTAAGAACACTTCTTTATCTCTTCAAGAATTTGAACTTACCTGAAGAAGAATTTTTACGAAACACTATGATAGCATTACAAAAATTCTTTGGGTAAAAGTTCTTGAAGAAATCAACAAATTAGGACATTGATCATCTTTGTATGAAGAATTTCAGTTCCTAGAGGTTTACCTAGAAAATATTGTGAGGGAGACAGCTAATTGGAGAACTACATATTTCGATGATAATTATGAAATAGTACTAAAAGGGACTTTAATTGAGCAGGCTAGGAGGGAATTCAGGTCATTGCCTGCAGTTAGATCAGTAATACAGTTTTTATAGGTAGTACATATTCCAGAAGAAAATGAATCGACATACGATTGTTCGATATGCATGAGTAGGTACTTACCTAGTTCAGAAGCATACAAGTTGCGTTGCGGTCATAGGTTCCATTTTGGCTACATTGAGACTTGGCTTCTAAACAAACCAAGGTGTCCTATGTGTGAGCTCAAGTTGCCACCAACTGAGGAAAAGTAGAAGTGTTCATTTCTTTCTCCTTATTTTTAATTTTCATTGTCGTTTTCTATTACCTTATTATTTTAATTCTTAGTTGTAGTATAAATAAATAAATATTTATATGTAAGTGTGGAAATTGGTTTGTTCCAATACCTATCAACACTCTCTTTTCTTATAATAAAAAATTATACTTTGCTCCAACAATATTGAGTTTATAGCTTGGTATGCAAACAAAAGAAAAATGCTGAAATAAAGTCAATGAAATAATCATCCTCCGAAGGAATGGGAGGACTCACCACGATCTGAAATATACTGAGCTCCGAACCTCGACGATTAGTCAGCTGAAGTCCCCTATCCACAGAATCTACATCATAAAATGATGCAGTGGCAAGGGGCGTTAGTACGTGGAATGTACTATATGTAATACGGGCTAAAGTAAATAATATAAGATACAATCGATCATCAATCACTCATCTTCAACTTAGAGTAAAGGACAGGACTCTATCATCTTACCATCCATCAACACATCATATAATCATTTCAATGTCAGAGTACTGCCAACAAGGAACCTATCTGGAGTTTTTGTAACCGACAATCACCACCTATGAGCTAATAGTGATACAACGACGAGATGTCATTGCGAAATTCATCCAGTACATTGCCGGGGTAAAGGACGAGTCTGTCGGGGATCGCAAGGAAACCTGTCAAGTCCTGGGCAAGACAAAGGAAGCATCCGCTTTCACAGTCCAATCCTCTCCTACGATGGGCACATACTTAATGAGTGCAAGTGGGACTCACTATTACCTATTTCGGTGCTAATACTACTCCCAGGACTCAATATGCTCATAAGTCTATCAAGTTTGGACTATTACACAGCCAAACCCCTCTCTCAAACAGGGTTCTCATCTCATCTATCGTTCTATCAACTCGAGAAAGGAACCCTTCCCCTCACCTCTACCAAAAACTCAGTTGAATCTCAAGAATATCAATTTACATCTATTTCATCCATCACAGCACTCATCAAAAGACTCAAACTTAACCAATCGTCACAATCAAACAACCAAGGCTCTAGAAATTACCCCTAAGGTCATTGTTTAAGTCTTTAACAGATAACTCGCACAGGAAAGATGTATAATCACAGAATATACGTGTAAACAGTTTCATTAGTCCGTGATGATCATCAATTTAACATAACATATAAGATTTAAAGATAACTTCAAGAAAATATTCAAGAAACTTAAATACAAGACCTATCAGTTAACTTTCCACATCTTAGTCTATAAATTGGGGCACCTGGAAGAATAATTACATGTTCCGGGGAGCCTTTACATACCTGGAGTGAAGAATCAATACGTTCTCTTCAAGAATTTGAAACCTCTCTAGAAATACTCAGCCCTTTTCTCCTTCTCCTCTCTCAGAACTCCCATAGAAACTTTAAAAAAATGGATTTTTGAAACCCTTCGTACGTATTTAGGCTTAAATATACATTTTTTTGGACTTTAGAATATATTGGGAAGGGCAAAAATGTCCTTCCCGAAATAAAAGAAAAAAATCTAAAAACTAGCACACTGGTGCGCGTCGCGGAGGCGGCGCACACCAGTTTATTTTTGAAATTTTTTGGAAATTCCATTCTCGTCAAAAAACCACAAAAACATAAGTGCATTTCCATGCCCCTGGCGTATCATAGAGGGGGCGCGGGTTTGCTACTATTTTTGCACAAAATGTGCAATTTTGTAATATGACTCGATTGCTTTTAAATTGGGTCAAGACCATTTTCGGACTCAATTTTCAGTGTTGATCGAAAATTTGGTCTCAGATTTCTCGTCAAAGCTTTGGAAGACACATTGGGCGCATGATGTATTTTAGTGGTGTTTTGGCAATTTTATGGGGTGTTACATCATCTCCCCCTTGGAATGATTCGTCCTTGAATGATGAGTAAAGGCCGAATGGAAACATGAATAAACCCAGAACTCATCTCATTCCTCACTCGGGAACACTCGAACGCTCACTATTCATCATCTATCTATCTCTATCTTAGACTCGGGAATAGAATGAGAAAAAGGCATCAATTCAATGGAAGGAGACATTCAATAACGTTAAGGATAAGAACATTTACCTTCAACATCATCATCTTTTGGAAAGAATAGGTGTGGGTATTTGAGTTTCATTGCTTCCTCAGCTTCCGACATAGCTTCCTCCTCAAATTGATTCCTCCACAGGACTATCACGGAGGCTATCTCTTTATTCCTCAACTTGCGAACTTGTCGATCAAGGATTAGGACTGGGATTTCTTCGTATGATAAGCTATCCTTCACACCCGTACTCTAGGAATTTCTAAGGCAGGGTCTCCCAAGCACTTCTTCAGCATAGATACATGGAACACCAGGTAAATTCTGTCTAGCTCGAAAGGCAAGTATAGCTCGTAAGCAAACTTCCCAATCCTCCTCAAAATCTGATATGGTCTAATGTAACGAGGACTTGGCTTTCCTTTCTTGCCAAATCTCATGAAACCCTTCAAGGGTGACACCTTCATGTATATCCAATCATCCACCTCAAATTCCAAATCTCTTTTTCTCACGTCCGTAATGACTTCTGACGACTCTGGGCTGTATTCAACCTTTCTCTGATGACTTTCACCTTCTCCATAGATGGGTGCATAAGATTAGGGCCAATCAACTCAGCTTCACTGACCTCAAACCAGCCAATGGGTGATCTACATCGCCTTCCATATAATGCCTCAAAAGGGGTCATCTGACTGTTGACATGGTAGCTATTATTGTATAAGAACTCAATCAACAATAGATGATCATCCCAATTTCCTTTGAAGTCGGTGACACACGCTTTCAGTATATCCTCCAAAGTCTAAATGGTTCGTTCTGCCTGTCCGTCCGTCTGAACGTGAAAAGCTATGCTCAAATGTACTTTCGTGCCCGATCCTTTCTAAAAGGATCTCCAGAATTGAGAGGTGAACTGAGCTCCTCTATCTAAAATGATGGACAAGGGGACCCCATGCAACCTCAGAATCTCACGAATATACAGTCAGGCATACTCCCCAGTAGTGTAAGTTGTCTTGAATGCCAAGAAGTGGGCTGATTTTGTCATCCTATCAACGATCACCCATATCGTATCATACTACTTTCGGGATCGGGGTAAGCCCGTGATGAAATCCATGTTGATCATCTCCCACTTCCATTATGTAATTTCAAAATTTTGGGCTAATCCACAAAATCTCTGATGTTCAACCTTAACCAATTGGCAATTTGGACACTTAGAGACAAACTCAGCAATGTCTTTCTTCATCCCATTCCACTAATAGACTTCCCTCAAGTCGTGGTACATCTTGGTGGAACCAGGATGGATGGAATATCTTGTGCTATGAATTTTGGCCATGATTCTGTCTCGAACACCATCAACATCGGGCATACACAAACTCCCTTGATATTTCAATACCCCATCTCCCCCCCTTTGGAGAAAACCATCACCTTCTGCTTGGGAACTGCCTCTTTCAATTGGAGTAAGACAGGGTCTCGGTCTTGCTTTTCTTTCACTTCTGAAACTAAGGATGAAGCGAAACCATTCTGAACATTGACTCTGCCTTCATTGTTCTCCTCAAGTTGCACTCCTAATCGAGCCAATCTATGAACCTCCTTGGCTAATTCTATCTTCCCTTCCTCTACATGGCAATGCTACCCATGGACATCCAGCTAAGAGAATCAGCAACAATGTTAGCCTTACCTGGGTGGTAAAGAAAGCTCATATCATAATCCTTGAGCAGCTCCAGCCATCTTCTCTGCCGCAGGTTGAGCTCTTTCTGACTGAGCACGTACTACAAACTTTTATGGTCCGTGAACACGTCCACATGCACTTCATACAAATAGTGACACCATATCTTAAGTACTAATACCACTGTTTCCAACTCCAGATCATAAGTCGGGTAATTCTTCTCATGGATCTTAAGCTGTCTAGAAGCATAATTTGTCACCTTCCCTCTTTGCATGAGAACACACCCTAATCCAACTCTGGATACATCACAGTATATCACGAACTCACCCGTCCCATCTGGAAAGGTCAACACTGGAGTTGTAGTCAGTCTAGTCTTCAACTCATGAAAACTCTTTTCACATGCCTCAAACCACTGAAACTTGTCCTTGTTCTGAGCCAGCTTTGTCAACAGGGATGACACTGAAGAGAAGCCTTCAACATATCTGTAATAGTAGCCTGCTAAACCCAAGAAGCTTCTTATTTCTCTTGGATAAGTTGGTCTTGGCCAGTTCTTAACTACCCCAATCTTATGAGTATCCACCCGAACACCATCTCCTATAACAACATGGCCTAGGAAAGCTACTGACTTGAGCAAAAACTCACACTTGGAGAATTTCGCATACAACTCATGATCTTTTAGTTTTTTGCAAAACCACTCTAAGGTTATTAGCATGCTCCTCCTCATCCCTCGAATATACCAGAATGTCATCGATAAACACAATCACGAACATATCAAGATATGAACTGAATACCCTATTCATCAGATCCATGAAAGCTGCAGGTGCATTCGTCAACCCGAAGGACATGACCAAGAACTCAAAATGGTCATATCATGTCCTAAAGGTTGTCTTTGGTATGTCACTTTCACTTACCTTCAACTAGTGATAACTTGATCCGAGGTCTATCTTTGAGAAACAAGTAGCACCCTGAAGTTGGTCAAAGAGATCATCCATTCTTGGTAGAGGATACTTATTCTTTATGGTAACCTTATTCAACTGCCGGTAGTCTATACACATTTTCAAAGACGCATCCTTCTTATGCACGAATAGGGGAGGAGCACCCCAAGATGAGACATTAGGCCTTGTGAAACTTTTATCTAACAAGTCCTTCAATTGCTCTTTCAATTCTTTCAACTCTGTAGCGCCGATTCTATAGGGTGGAATTGAAATAGGTTTGGTCTCGGGAAGAACATCGATCCCAAAGTGAATCTCCCCATCAGGAGGGACTCTAGGAAGATCACCAGGGAACACCTCAGGAAAATCATTTACAATAGGGACTGACTCAAGACTAGCAGATTCAACATCATCAGACTTAACTCACACGAGGTGGTGAATGCAATCTTTGGAGATCAACTTCCTAGCTCTGAGATAAGAGATGAATTTGCCCATAGGGGAAACAGAACTCCCTCTCCACTCTAAGATAGGCTCATTAGGGAATTAGAACTTAACAGTTCAAGTCGTACAGTCAACAGTAGCATAACAGGTGTGAAGCCAATCCATGCCCATTATTATATCAAAATCAACCATCTTCGGCTCTATAAAATCAGCTAAGGTGTCTCTATGATAAATAGACACTACACAATCCCTGTAAACCCTCTTAGCTAAGATAGACTCACCAATAGGAGTAGAAACAGAAAAAGTTTCATGCAGGCACTCTGGAATAACCCCCAAACTAACTAGCCACATAAGGGGTCACAAAAAATAAGGTGGCACCCGGATCAATCAATGCATAGAAATCATAAGTAAAGACTCGAAGCATACTCGTAACAACATCTGATGCAGCCTCCTAATTTTGTCGGCTACCCATATCATAAAGGAGGTTCATCCCACACCCTGTACCCATAGTAGTACCCCTCTGCTGGTTACCCGCTGGTTGTCGTGGAAGACTAAGCTCTGCTGCTCCCCTCACCTCGCCTCCTCTTTGGATCCTCAAAACTGAAGTGATCAGCCTAACCACACACATCCTTGCCAACCCAACACTCACCCAAATGAAGCTTACCACACTTGCTACAAGGTGGCTTTCCCCTCATACCTTGAGTCACATTGGCCTAAGATTGACGCCCGAGGCCCTGAAATTCTAATGACTATGAGATTTCTGATCATACTTATTTTGCTGCACGGGCGCTCTTGCAATTGACGGTGCAGGATGTGATGGTCTCTTCTGAAAATAGGACTTGTCACCAATATTTTGTCCCTGTGAGCTAGGCTCATGTCCCGCTAACTTTGCCCTTCTACTCATCTGCCTCTGTGAGCTAGGCTCATGTCCCGCTAACTTTGCCCTTCTACTCATCTGCTCATCTCTATCTTTCTTCTTATCCTCCTCTATCTGCTGGGCATACACCATAAATCTGTAGATGTCCATGCTAGGAATCAACAATGAAGCCTTACACTCTTTCTGCATATGTCTAGCTAGGCCAGACACAAACCTCCTCATTCTTGTCCTCATGTCTTTCACCATCTTTGGACCATACCTTGATAGTTTAACAAGATTAAGGCCATACTCCTTCACAGTCATCCCTTCTTATTTCAAATTCTCGAACTCATCCACCTTCGCCTTCCTCAACTCTTGAGGAAAGAAGTGATCAAGGAAGGCGGCCTCGAACTCATCCCAATCCGCGGGCTCAACATCTACACCTCTGTTGTCCTCCCAAAGTTTGTACCAAACATTTGCAACATCTTTCAGCTAGTAAGAGACAAGTTAAACCCCTTCAACCCCACTGGTATGCATAGCCCTCAAAACCTTGTACATCTCATCAATGAAGTTCAGTGGATCCTCCTCAACTTTTGCCCCCGTATACACAGGCGGGTTCATCCTCAAGAAGTCTCTGAGTCGGGTTGCAACTGAGGGCTCTTGTGAGCTAGAACTAGGAGCTTGAGAACCTTGGTTATTTCCCTAGGAGGCCACCAGCTAAGTCAGCATGGCGATGGTTCCCCTAAATTCTGCCTCAGTAGTGGGAGCTGGCTGGGGCTGAGCAGGGGGCGCCTGATGGACCTCAACAATACTAACGAAGCGTCCCCGTCTTCTAGCCTCGGTCTGAACTAGAGCCTCCGATTGGGTTTTACCAGCAATTGGGGCTAGGGCATCTCTCTGAATGGCTATTCTCTTGGGTGGCATTTTCTTTAAACGTAAGACATACGAGTTAAAATGGGATTTTCACAAGTCAAGCTCTATCACACGAACTCAGATCATAGAAGAAGGATAGTACTTCCTAATGTCCTATAGCCTCTTTCTTATGAAGTGTGGTGCACAACACACCCATAAACAACACTCTACTAGACACGGCCTCGTAGACTCCCTAGGAAACTTGAACTCTATACTCTGATACCAAGTTTGTCACGCCCTGAGAGGGTACCCTAGACATGAATGGCACTCGGAGACTATCACTAGTTCCCAAGCGGACCACCTAGTCTCATTTCATTATTTCAATCCATTCATATGCGAAACATTAAATAGAAAAAAAACTATCAGTTGACTATCACAATCACTATCATAAGACAATATGAAGAAGTATCTCAAAAAATAGGGAATGAGAGATAAGCAATCCCGAGATTATCCATCAACTATCTATGTCTATGAAGCCTTTACGACTAACATCTAGGAAGGTACCATGACTTGCCATGGCTACCATAATCAAAAGAAAATATTGAAATAAATTCAGTGAAATAATCATCCTCCGAAGGCAGGGGAGGACTCACCACGGTCTGAAATACTGAGCTCTAAACCTCATCGATTGGATTGCAAAAGTCCCCTGTCTACAGAATCTGCATCATAAAATGATGCAGCGCCAAGGGGCGTTAGTACGTGGAATGTACTGTATGTAAAATGGGCTAAAGTAAACAATATAAAATATAATCGCTCATCAATCACTCATCCTCAACTCAAAGTAAAGGACAGGACTCTATCATCTCACCATCTATCAAGAAATCATACAATCACATCAACGTCAAAGTACTATCAACAAGGAACCTATCTAGGAATTTCAATAACCAACAATCACCACCTATGAGCCAACAGTGATACAACGAAGATATGTCATTTCCAAATCCGTCCAGTACCTTGCCAGGGTAAAGGACGAGTCTGTCGGGGATCCCAAGGAAACCTGTCAAGTCCTCTGCGGGACAAAGGAAGCATCCGCTTTCACAGTCCAATCCTCTCTTACGATGGCCACGTACTTAATGAGTGCAAGTGGGACTCACTATTACCTATTTCGGTGCTAATACTCCTCCCAGGACTCAATATGCTCATAAGTCTATCAAGGTTGGACTATTACACAGCCAAACCCCTTTCTCAAACAGGGTTCTCATCTCATCTATCATTCTATCAACTCGAGAAAGGAACTTTTCCCCTCACCTCTATCAAAAACTCAGTTGAATCTCAAGAATATCAATTTACATCTATTTCATCCATTACAGCACTCATCTCAAGACTCAAACTTCACCAATCATCACAATCAAACAACTAAGACTCAAGCAATTACCCCTAAGTTCATTGTTTAAGTCTTTAACAGATAACTCACGCAGGAAAGATGTATAATCGCATAATAATACCCGTAAATAGTTTCATTAGTCCATGATGATCATCAATTTAACATAAAATATAAGATTTAAAGATAACTTCAAGAAAATATTTAAGAAACTTAAATACAAGACCTATCAGTTAACTTTCTACATCTTAGTCTATAAATTGTGGCACATAGAAGAACAATTCCATGTTCTGGGTAGCCTTTACATGCCTTGAGTGAAGAATTAGCAGGTTTTCTTCAAGAATTTTTAACCTCTCTGGAAATCCTCAAGCCTTTCTCCTTCTCCTCTCTCAGAACTCTCGTGGAAAAATTAAAAAAATGAGGTTTTGAAACCCTTCATACGTATTTAGGCTATACATTTTTAGGACTGTAGAATATATTAGGAAGGAAAAAAATGCCCTTTCTGAAGTAAAAGAAAAAAATCTAAAAACGGGCGCACTGGTGGGTGTCGCAGAGGCAGGTGCACTAGTTCATTTTTGAAATTTTTTGGAAATTCCATTCCCGTCGAAGAACCACAAAAACATACGTGCATTTCCGTGCCCCTGGCACATCATGGAGGGTGCGCGGATTTACTATTGCTTTTGCACAAAATGTGCAATTTCGTAATTCGACCGAGTTGTTTTTAAATCGGGTCAAGATCATTTTCTGACTCGATTTTCCACACTGATCGTAATTCTAATCGAGATTTCACATCAGAGCTTTGGAAGATGCATTGTGCACATGATGAATTGTAGGGGCGTTTTGGTAATTTTATGGGGTGTTACACTTTCGTCAGAAGAAAAGAGTATGTGTGAGTCATTTTTGCAATAATACGAGTATATACGAGTCATTTTTATAACGAAGGGTATATCAACTCTGTTAGTGGAAATTTAATATTAGACTTAGAATATATTAACTTGCTTTGACTTTTAGAGGTTGCATGCCAATAGCATATGTTTATAGTTATTGTTATGACCTTAGTGGGCCAATATATATTTGCAGCACTGGTTATTTAATGTCCTGTATTACTCCTTGTGAGTTATGCTTGGTGACCGTTTGGCAGTTTAATCCTTGCAAGTTGAGGGCATTTCTCGCCCTCACCATTATCTTTCTCTTTGTCCCATCATTACATATTGTAACTTATGTTACCTCTAGACCATTTATCTACCCCATATTTACTTCTTATTCATTGCGTAGAAGACTTCCACAACTATAAATAGTAGTTGTCTTTGTTTGTTTTGTACATACAACACAAGAGAAAAAATAGAATGTATAAACTTTGTCAAAAAAGAGAGTTCTTATTAGTTGAAAGGAGGTGTTCTTATTGTGGGCATATTGCTCGATTTTGCAGATATCAGAAACATGGGCCTACACCTCAGGCAAATGTTACCGAAGAGTCTTTCGTGGCGGTGATTACAAAGACATATTTATGGTTGAGAATGTTGATAGATTGTAGGCTGATTCTAGTGTAAACTGTCATTTCTGTTATGATAAAGACTGGTTTAAAAAATATACTCCTTTTGAGGAGCACAAAACCATCACGCTTGGTGATTCTCACACTATTCAAGTGCTTGAAATGGGAGATGTCGAATTGTGTTTTACTTCTGAAAGAGTTTTAATTCTAAAAGATGTACTTTATACTCCTTCTATGAGGAAAATTTGATGTCTACTTTTCTTCTTAATAAAGCAGGCTTCTAACAAATTATAAAATCTTATCAATATATAACTGTGAAAAAGGGTATTTTTGTGGGAAAGGAGTATGCTTGTGATGGGATGTTTAAACTGAATGTTGAAATGAATAAAATTTCTACTTCTGTTTATATGCTCTATTCTACAATTTTTTGGCATGCTCGTTTGTATCATACAAATGATTGTTATATTGGAATCATGAGTAGCTTAGGATTAATCCCAAGGGTTAAAAAGGATTTTGAAAAGTGTGAGGCTTGTAGTAAAGCCAAAATCACTAAAAGGCCTCATTTTCAAGTTGAAAGAAAAACTGATTTATTAGAATTAGTTCACACTAATATTTGTGAACTTGGAAGAATTTTAACTCATGGAGGAAATAGATATCTTATCACTTTCATTGACGATTTTTCTAAGTTTACATATGTTTACTTGATGGAAAATAAAAGTGACGCTTTTGAGTATTTTAAAGTTTATCTCTGATATCTAAAGGAATTTCAAAGTGCACAAAAATTCATACTAAGAATTAGACAATTAAGATTTTACAACGACGAAAGTATTTAAATGTGAAATGAATTTAAAGTGCATATATTTATTCTAGTGTGAACTTACTTTCTTTTTTCGATGTAAATGACCATTGATATAATCTGCCACAAGGCAGACTACTGAAACGTTCTCTTTATTTAAAGAAAAAGAGCACTAGAATTGTTAATTTGTCATGATCAACTTTATACAAGGTAAACTATTAATTGATAGTCATGATACATTGTTTAAATCATACTAAAAGCGTAACACCTCGTGAAATTACCAAACTATCCCTAGAATGGAATCATGCGCATAACGCATCTTTCCAAGCTCCAATGGAAAATCCGAGACCAGATTTACGATCAGCACAAAAAATGAAGTGGAAAAATGGTCTCGACCCAATTTTAGAGCAACCGAGTCATAAAATAATTTTTCGTAATTAAATTTGGGACAGTGTGAGTACGCGCCTAGGGCACGACGCACCTGGGGCACGAACCTACACTTGGGATTTTTCTTAAACTTCCTAGAAAGATAATATTCTGAGAAATTCGCGAAATACACATGTTCGCGCCCCAGGCGCGTCGCGGACATTGTATTTCGAGATTAAATTTTATTCTTTTAGTTCGAAAAGGGAACTTTGGTCATTCCTTAGCCCCTCCTAAGACAATAAACGAGTATAAGGGATCTTTTATATCAAGTCAAGTCCAAAGAATTTCTAGCAACTAAGTTTTCATATGAGTCGATAGAAGAGTCAAGTTTAAATGACCATATCTCCTAGAGTATAATGAGTGCTATGAACCATAATATATCATATCAAAGATATTAAAATTAGCTTTCTAACACATCTAATTTGACATTAATCAAAGTTTAGAGTAGAAAGTTATGACCATTTTAGTAAAGACAGCTCTGCGCCCGGAGCGCGTCGCGGACCCTACTGGATAAACAATGATGTTTTATTTTCTTTTATTTTGAGGGTAATTTTATCCTAGAACCTTTGGGGGTTATTTAAGATCCCAAAACGCAAAAAATGTCAGTTTTCATAATAAAAAATCCTCTCCTTCACTCTTAAACATGAACGCTCAAGAATCAGCAGAAAAGTCATCAAGTTAGGATTGCCTTTCAAGATCCATCCTCAAGGTAACTTATTCTTCATAGATTTCAATCTACCCAACCCGAATTTCCTCAACTATTCATGAATCCCTAATAGAATCTTAAATCATAACCTAGGGTTTTAAGAAAAGAATTCAAGAATTCCAAGAAATGAATTCTTGATTGTCTTTTTCAAGAATCAGGGTTTTTCATCAAGAACTCTAAAGATTCCAAGTCAAGAATTCAAGAATATTCTTCAATTCTTTCAAGAACTAATCTCTAAGGTATGCAAGGTCCTCAAAAGGTTATTCTACTTTTATTTTAGTATCCTTAACTACTAGTTTCTACCCAAGATTAAAATTCTGAGTTGAGATCAAAATTTCCTCTATTACAACAAATTTCATCAAAATACTGTTCATGCATATTTTCTTGATAAGGATCATGATTCTTGCTTATTTTATTATTGAATTAAGATATTGAGACAAGATTAACAACAATGGTTGAAATTATGAGAAACCTACATCTATTTCATGAAAAGCTATAAAGTTTACAATATGTGTTAAGTCTAAGAAGTATTTAAAGTTTGTATTGTGTAAGATAGCTGAGTAATGCATATATGTTTTTGAGATAACTGAAATGATACCATTTTCAATCAAAGAAAAGAGTCCAGTTGAGAAAAGTACAAGAAAAGCTAAAGTTGGGCTAAGTCCCAAAAGATAAAGAAGGCATTTTGAGAAGCCTTACTCTTGAAGTTATGAGTGGTATTAAAGTTATTCTGGGAGTAGTATTGAGCACCGATATAAGTGGGAGTAATCATAACTTGAACACATAAACTACGTAGCCAGCGTAGGATAGGATTGTACCAGAACACAATTCCTCACTTGCCACTGAGATGGCCCAATTTTGGGAAGGATCCACTCCCCTAGTTTTCGTTCCTTACCCCAACAAAGTTTGGGATGGCTCTGGCAGTGTGCGCAAGATGTTGTATCATCACGAGCTCATAGCGGTGCTTGTCGGTTAGATAAACTCCCCAAGAAGTAAAGTTTATTATTTTACACACCAAGATTTATCAATTCTTTATTCAAGTATTTCTCTCTATTATGTTGAATAATAAATTGAGTTGAGCTATTTGTAGAGCTATGTATTTGAGTATTATATTTTTATACATTTATTTGTGCTCATGGATGCACTAAAGTAAGTATTTCTATATATTAATTTGCACATTGAAACGAGTTTAGAAATATGACTTTTACTTGCATGACATTGTCACATCCCGAGCCTATACCCTGGACATGGTCGACACTCGAAAACCATTTCTAGTCCCAAGTGAACCACTTCGTCTGGCTACTTACTTAGCAGAAAACATAACATTAGTGGAAACGGGCTATAAAAGCAACAACTAATTCATGTATAAGCTGAATAACTAAATATAACTGTTCACAAAGCAATTGAAATAGCTAGAGCTAGAATACTACACATAGTCTATGGAGCCTCTACTACACAGTCTGAAAGGACTACTAGGACAGGCCTTAAGTAGCCAGAACTGAAATAAAACTAAAATAGCATAACATGAACCAAAGATCCTCAGACTGAAAAGAGGCCTCACCACTATCTGGAAGCTAGCAAGTTCTCAACGAAGCGGCTATTGAGGAACTCGGTCACCTGTGTCTATATCATAAAGTGATGCAGGTCCTAAGGACTTCAGCGTAGTATATACGGCATGTAAGATGGCCAAAACATTTCAACAGTATATCATAATACTTCTCTAAAGACATAAACATAATTCATAATTAAATAGCAGTAGTAATAAAGGCTTGTATGCTGAAAATAACATGCTGAAAACTGATAAGTAAAACTTAGTTTCTTAGCTTGGGGAGTTTTGCTAACCGACAACCACCATTATGAGCTTGGTGATGATACAGCGTCTTGCCCACGCTGCTAGAGTCATCCCGTACTTTGCCGGGGTATTGGACGAATAACTAGGGGAGTGGATCCATCCCAAACTAGTCCATCTCAGTGGCTAATGAGGAAGGTACTGTAGTATAATCCTATCCTATGCTGGCTACATAGTTTATGACATTGAGTAATTTATTCTACTCTTACCCAAATCGGTGCTTAATACTACTCCCAAAATGCTCTTATATAGCTCATAACTTTTAAAGAATGAATTCTTGAAATCTTATCTTTCGAGGACTTAGCCTAGCTTTAACTTTTCTTAGCTTCTTCACTGAAATCTTCTACTTGACTAAAATCTAGTATCTTCTCAAATATTCTTTAACATATAGTTTTCTCAGCTAAAGTGCAAGAATGATTCAAGAAAAGAATTCTTTAACTGATTTTGACTATAAACTTTATGGGTATTCATAAAACCCATATAAAAAATTCACCAGAAATCATGTATAGCTTTAAATCTTGAAGTCAATACACTAAATAATCATTAAAGGATCATGAACCATCATTCTTTCTCAAGAATCTAAACATATGTAAGAAATTTTACTAAACTTTACAGGATTCACGTAAACTCAATTTCGAATAAGGCTTGAAACTTGTTGGATGAAAAGTACCACATGCTTTCTAAGGTACTCTCAAAATAAATTAGTTTTTGTGTGTCCTTACATGCCTTGGGAGGAATTTCTTGAAGAGTTGGAGAGAATTCTTGATTTTCTTTACGCTTGAATGTTTCTTGGAAGGGTTCTCAATGAATGAATGCGTGAAAGAAGACATTTTAGGACTTCACTTGACTTCAAACTGACTTAGTTTAGGATATGGGGTGTGGGAAAGATCAGAATTACCCCTCCCCATTAAAAGAAAAAAATGCCTCCGATTTGCACTAGTGCACAACGCGCACTTGTGTTAAAATCCACTTTTTTGTAAAATTTCAACTTTCATCAAAAATTCGAAAAAATTATAATTATGGTTCCGCGTCCACTCCACGTCGAGGAAGGGGCGGAAACCCCACTATTTTAAGCTCAGTTAGACAAAAATAATTCACATTTTTTTGAGTTTTTGCCGAGTCGAGACCATTTTCTGACTCAATTTTTCCTACTGATCACAAATTTTGCAAATGGAGTAAGGGAAGACATGTTACAAGCTAGGTCAATTCTAGGGGAATTTTCGTCATCTCACGAGGTGTTAGAATATCTCACCCCTGGAATCATCCATCCTTGAATGATAACGATACGGAAAAAGCTAATCAAACCACAAGATTCTCTAACTTTATAAATATAAATCTTTGAGGTGAAAATACGAAAGTTTACCTTCAAGATCCTCATTTAGGCCAACGAGCAAGTGTGGATACTTGGCCTTCATATCTTCCTCAGCCTCCCATGTGGCTTCCTCCACGAATAGGTTCCTCTACAGAACCTTCACTGAAGCAATCTCCTTGGTCCTCGATTTACGAACTTGTCGGTCTAATATTTGCATCGGAATCTCTTCATAAGACAATTTTGTCCTTAATCCCAACACTTTCAACCGGGACAACTAAAGAGGGATCTACCAAGCACTTCTTAAGCATGGAAATATGAAACACCGAATGTATAGCACTCAACTCTGCGGGTAACTCTAACTCGTAAGCAACGCTACCCACTCTTCTCAAGATCTGATAAGGCCCAATATATCATAGGCTGGGCTTCCCCTTTTTCCCGAATCTCATAAATCCCTTCATTGGGGATACCTTCAAGTACACCCAATCGCCTACCTCAAACCCCAAGTCTCTCCTTCTAACATCTGTGTATGACTTTTGTCGGCTCTGAGTTGTCTTCAGCCTCTCCTGGATAACCTTCACTTTTTCATTGCCTGATGGACCAGATCAGGTCCTATCAATCATGACTAGCCAACTTCAAACCACCCTATGGGTGATCTACACCTTTTTCCATAAAGGGCCTCATACGATTCCATCTGTATGCTGGCCTGAAAACTATTATTATTACTAGAGAACTCAATCAAAGGTAAATGATCAACCCAGTTACCTTTAAAGTCTATCAGGCACACCCTCAACATATCTTCTAAGGTCAAGTTGGTCCACTCCGCTTGCTCGTCTATCTGTGGAAGGAAAGTTGTTCTAAGATTCACCTTCGTACCAAGCCCCTTCAGAAAGGACTTCCAAAACTGTATAATAAACTAAGCTCTACTATCTGAAATAATGGATATAGGGACCCCGTGCAGACTAGCAATCTCCTTACGATAGAGTCTGGAATAATCATCAGTTGTATCAGTCGTCTTGACTGGTAGAAAGTGAGTTGACTTAGTCATTCTGTCTACTATTACCCATATCGAATCATTCTATCTATAGGATCAAGGTAAGCCTGTTACGAAGTCCATATTAATCATCTCCCATTTCCATTTTAGAATCTCTATGTTCTGAGCTACACCACAAGGCCTTTGGTGCTCAACCTTAACTTTCTAGCAATTTGGGCATCTAGACATGAACTCTGCAATGTCCTTCTTCATACCACGCCACCAATAGACTTCTCACAAATCTCTATACATCTTTCTTGCAAAAGGGTGGATAGAGTATATGGCATTATGAGCCTCAACCAAGATTCTATCTCCAAGGCCGTCAACATTAGGCACACACAACCTGCCTTGGTATCTAAGGACACCATCTCCCCATTTTGTGAACACTAATACTTTCTGCTTCTGAACATCTTCTTTCAATTGGAAGAGGATGGGATCCCTGTCTTACTTTTCTTTCATTTGTACCACCAGAGAAGACTCTGACCCATTTCTAACAATGGCCCCACCTTCATCGGAATCTTCAATCTACACCCCAAACAGGCGAGTCTGCGAACATCCTTAGCTAACTCTCTCTTTTCAGCCTCAACATGGGTTGTGCTCCCCATGGTCACCCTGCTAAGAGCATCATCAACTACATTAGCTTTACCTGGATGATAGACGATACTCATATCATAGTCTTTTAGCAGCTCCAACCATCTCCTCTGTCTCAAATTCAACTTCTTCTAGCCAAACACATACTGCAAACTCTTGTGGTCCGTGAATATATCCACGTGCCCACCATATAGATAGTGTCTCCAGATCTTCAGAGCAAACACCATCGCAGCAAGCTCAAGATCATGAGTTGGGTAATTCTTTTCATGAATTTTAAGTTGTCTGGAGGCATATGCTATCACCTTGCCTCTTTGCATTAATACACAGCCCAAACCAACTGTGGAAGCATCACAATATACTACAAAATCATCAACTTCATCTAGTAGGGATAAGACTAGGGTTGTAGTCAGCCTAGTCTTCAGCTCTTGGAAACTCTTCTCATAAGCTTCTGACCACTCGAACTTAGTCTTCTTCTGAGTCAGCTTAGTCAAGAGGGCTAAGATAGAAGAAAACCCCTCTACAAATCATCTGTAGTACCCTCGCCAAGCCCAAGAAACTCGTTATCTCTGTGGGAGTTATGGGTCTTGGCCAATTCTTTACTGTCTCAATCTTTTGGGAATCAACTTTGATACCCTCAACAGACACAATGTGCCCCAGAAATGCCACAGACTCCGACCAGAACTCACACTTAGAAAATTTAGCATATAGCTGCTGATCCTTAAGGGTTTGAAGGATAATTCTAAGATGGTTTGCATGCTCCTCCTTATTACGGGAGTAGATCAGGATATCATCTATGAACACAATCACGAATATATCTAGGTACGGCCTTAACACCCTGTTCATAAGATCCATGAAAACTGCTGGTGTATTTGTTAGCCCGAAGGACATGACCAAAAACTCATAATGACCATATCTGGTTCTGAAGATGTCTTAGGAATGTTTATCTCTCTAACTTTAAGCTGATGATACCCATATCTAAGATCTATCTTGGAAAAATAGGTAGCACCCTAAAGTTGATCGAATAAGTCATCAATTCTGGGAAGAGGGTACTTGTTCTTAGTGGTGACCTTGTTCAACTGACGGTAATCTATCCACACCAAAGAGAACCATCCTTTTTATGCATTCAAAGAATTAGAGCACCCCAAGATGAGACGCTTGTTCTAATGAAACCCTTACCTAAGAGAGCTTTACAACTTTAACTCTTTTAGCTCCGAAGAAGCCATAAGGTATGGAGGCATGGATATGGGTTGTGTATCTGGAAGAGTGTCTATCCCAAAGTCTGTCTCCCTATCAGGAGGGACTCTAGGAAGATCCTCAGGAAAGACTTCAGGGAACTCATTCACAATGGGGACCGACTAAAGAAATGCTGCCTCGGCACGAGAATCCTGAACTCTGACTAGGTGGTATATACACCCTTTGGAAATTAACTTTCTAGCTTTGAGATATGAGAAAAACTGAGTCTTAGGGAAAACTGAGTTACCCCTCCACTCTAAGATTGGTTCGTTGGTAAATCGAAATTTAACAACTCTGATTCTGCAATCTTCGGAGGCATACCTAGCATGAAGCTAATTTATGCCTAGGATGACATCAAACTCTACCATATCTAACTCCACCAAATCAGCTCCAATAGTCTTATGATAAATGGAGACTGGACACCCCCTATAGATTCTTTGGGATAAAATAGACTCTTCAATAGGAGTAGAAACACTAAAAGACTCAAGAAGACATTCTGGGTTGACCCCAAACTTCATTGCTACGGATGGGGTAACAAAAGACAATGTAGCTCCAGGGTTTAATAATGCATAGACATCATGAGTAAAGATTTTGAGCATACCTATAAACACATCTGGTGAGTTCTCCTGCTCCTGTCTGGTGTCCATGGCATACAAGCGGTTTGTGCCCCCACTTGTCCCTACTATAGTACCCCTTTGAAGTGGCTTACCCTACGGTGCTGAAGAGACTGCCTACGATCTGGTATTCTTATATTTTGTTCCCCCATATGATAATCCTTCAAGAAATACCCCACCTGAACGCATTTGAAGCAACCATTTGTGCCCATAAGGCACTCTCCGGGATGAGATTTGCCACACTTATCACAAGTGGGATAACGGTTTGATCCCTGAGCTATGCTACCCTGTGACTGACTGCGCAGAAACCTGCAGTGCTGTGATCACTGCTCATTTCTGACCCTCGATGTAGGTACACTAGCGGATGAAGGTGATGGTCCGGGTGTCTTAGGCCGGAAAGATGAGTTACCTCCTCCTCTAATCCCTCTCTTGCCTGGCTCCTGGCATGATGTATTGGTCCTCTTGCTCTTAAACTCCTCCCTATCCTGCATCTTTTCCTCCTCTATCTGTTGGACATATGTAATCAAACTAGATATATCCATATCCCTAATCAATATCGCACCCCTTCCCTCTTAGTCATTCAGAGAGCCCTGACACGAACAGATCCATTCTAGTACGCAGATCTGCCAACATAGCTGGAGCATAACTAGACAGCTGAGTAAACTTGAGGCTATACTCTCATACACTCATATTCTCCTGCTTCAAGTTTAGAAACTCTCTTACCTTAGCCTACCTTCTCTCCCTGGGGAAGTACTGTCCCAGAAAGGCCTCCTCAAACATTGCCCAAGTGATAGCTGGAGCCCCATCAGCCTTACTCCCTTGTACTGGTCAAATCAGAGTCTAGCTACCCCCTTGAGCTGATAGGCAGCCAACTCAATCCGCTCAACACCACCTACACGCAGCACCTGAAATAATTTCTGAAGCTCCTCAATGAAGTTCTCAGGATCCTCCTTCACATTGGACCCTGTGACCTCTGGTGGGTTCATCCTCAGAAACTCCCTAACTCTAGCGGTATCTACTCCATCATTCCTGCTATCTCCCTAGCGACCTCCCTGAGTGGTAACTCCCTGAGCCAAAGTCTGAATGGCCAGGCGAAGTTCAGTATTAATGAAGTCAGCTTGCTGTGGCTGCTCCACAGGCACGGCCGGAACTCTAAGTTCCTCAAGAGTTCGGCCCGGCTGGTTTGCATTTCTTTTGGCTAGGCGTCCTCTGCCCCTTACTGGTTTGTTAGCTCTATGAGGAGGCATGATCTGAAAAACACGGCGTGAATGCACGAGTAGAAGGGACTTCGCAGAGATATACTTTGAAGCATGAGACAATGAATAACAAGAAATGCTGACACTTCCTAATGTCCCGTAGCCTCCCTATTATAGATGTGGCGCACTTCACTCCCATAATACAGACTCTACTAGACATGGTTCCATAGACTCCTTAGGACTCTTGAACTCTGTGCTCTGATACCAAGTTTATCACACCCCACGCCTACATGCTGGACGTGGCTGGCACTCAAAAACTATTTCTGTCCCAAGTGAACCACTTGGCCTGGCTGCTTACTCAGCGAAAGACATAACATTAGTGGAAAAGGGCTATAAAAGTGACAACCAACTCATGAATAAGCTGAATAACTGAATATAACTGTTCACAAGCAGCAACTGAAATAGCTAAAGGTAGAATACTACACATAGTCTATGGAACCTCTACTACAACTGTCTGAAAGGACTACTGGGAAAGGCCCTAAGTAGCCAGAACTGAAATAAAAGAGAAATAGCATAAAATGAACCAAAGAGCCTCGGATTGAAAAGAGGTCTCACCACTGTCTGGAAGCTAGCAAGTTCTCAACGAAGCGGCTGTTGAGGAACTCGATCACCTGTGTCTATATCATAAAACGATACAAGTCCTAAGGACTTCAGTACAGGATATGTACGGCATGTAAGATGGCCAAAACATTTAAACAGTATATCATAATGCTTCTCAAAATCATAAACATAATTCATAATTAAATAGCAATAGTCATAAAGGCTTGTATGCTGAAAATAAAATGTTGAAAACTGATAAGTAAAACTTAGTTTCTTAGCTTGGGGTGTTTCTCTAACCAACAACCACCAGTATGAGCTTCGTGGTAATACAGCGTCTTGCACATGCTGCCAAAGTCGTCCCGTACTTTGCCGGGGTAGGGGACGAATAACTAGGGGAGTGGATCCATCCCAAACTAGTCCATCTCAGTGGCTAATGAGTAAGTTACTGTAGTACAATCCTATCCTATGCTGGCTACATAGTTTATGAGCTTGAGTAATTTATTCGACTCTCACCCAAATTAGTGCTCAATACTACTCCCAAAATGCTCTTATATAGCTCATAACTTTTAAAGAATGAATTCTTGAAATCTTATCTTTCGGGGACTTAGCACAGCTTCAACTTTTCTTAGCTTCTTCACTGAAATCTTCTAATTGACTGAAATCTATTATCTTCTCAAATATTCTTTATCATATAGTTTTCTCAGCTAAAGTGCAAGAATGATTCAAGAAAAGAATTTTTTAACTGATCTTAACTATAAACTTTATGGATATTCATGAAACCCACATAAAATTCACAAGAAATCATGATTAGCTTTAAATCTTGAAGTCAATATGCTAAATAATCATTAAACGATTAAGAACCATCATTCTTTATCAAGAATCTAAATATATGTGAGAAATTTTGCTAAACTTTACAGGATTCACTTAAACTTAATTTCAACTAAGGCTTGAAGCTTATTGGATGAAAAGTATCACATGCTTTCTAAGATATTCTCGAAATAAATTAGTTTTAGTGTGGCCTTACATAGCTTGGGAGGAATTTCTTGAAGAGTTGAAGAAAATTCTTGATTGTCTTTACGCTTGAATGTTTCTTGGAAGGGTTCTGAATGAATGAATGCGTGAAAGAAGATGTTTTAGGACTTAATTTGACTTAAAACTGACTTAGTTTAGGACATGGGGTGTGGCAAAGGTCGGAAAATCACCCCTCCTTAGTAAAAGAAAAAAAAATACCTCTGATTTGCACTAATGCGCGACGCGCACTAGTGTTAAAATCCACTTTTTTGCAAAATTTCAACTTTTGTCGAAAAATTAGAAAAATTATAAGAGTGGTTCCGTGTCCACTCCGCATCGTGGAAGGGGCGCAGAAACCCCACTATTTTAAGCTCACTTGGACAAAAATAATTCGTGTTTTTTCGAGTTTTTGCTGAATCGAACCATTTTCCGACTCGATTTTTCGCGTTGATCACAAATTTTGCAAATGGAGCAAGGGAAGACATGTTACATGCAAGGTCAATTCTAGGGGTATATTCGTCATTTCGTGAGGTGTCACAGGCATACTTTTGTCTATTAAGCTATCTCAATGTTCAATTTTAAAGTGAGTATCCTATTCTTACTACTTTTTGGCTATCTTACATATCGTACATTCCACGTACTGACGCCTTTGGTACTGCATCATTTTATGAGGCAGATGCTGGTATTCATGTTAGTAGATGTTCAGTGAGAAAGTCCCCATCAGTAGTCGGCAAGGCCTCTTTGCATCCAGAGGAACTTGGGAGCCTTTATTTCTTTGTATTTATTTTAGTTGAAGTACCCATGAGCTACTCCGGTGCCTTGTTTAGAATCAGCACTTTAGAGGCTTCATAGACTATAAAGACATTGTTCAAGTTTTTTCTTTGAAATTGTTTGAAAGATTTTGAGTAAAGTTGTATATATTAATATTGTATCTTTATGTTCATGAATTTTGAGCCCATCCTAGTTCATTACGGTATTAATGTCTTCCGCTAAGTAAGTTAGTCAGCCCAAGTAGTTCGCTTGGGACCAGAAATGGTTTTCGAGTGCCAGCCACGTTCAAGGTGTAGGCTCGGGGCAATGAAAAAATGAATACAACATTTCATTATTTAATTTATATAAAGCAAACTCGTTATTGATAGTTACGTTATACTTTTTAATTTTTTCAAAAATGATCTTTATAAGCTAATATTTTTCTTTACAAAAAAATGTTTATCTTGTTATTGTTTTAAATGTTCTAACTCCTCAGTCTTAAGATATTCTTTCTAATTCAAATAAGAAAATATTTTATGCAAATTATGATTATTTTTATATAATAACATGTAGCTTTTAATGAATATGATCATGACATCCAGTTGCTATCACTTGAGTAGATTAATACCACATATCAAGTTTCATAAATATCTTTTTATGGTTTCAAAGTAAAAAAAAATAAATGTAATATATTTAAATTATAGTACTCAATTTAACTAAAGAAAAAATTTATATATCAAGTTTTGAAGCTACATCTAATAATTTTAAAATCTTACCTAATAGAATAATAATTAAGTGACAATTATATAAGAAAAATAGTAAACAACAATTTCGTCTTGTTAAAAAATATTTTTAATGAAGAACAAAATGTTCAAACATCATATCCATAGACATCTTCATGTTTCTATAATATAGATATAGATAAATTGATAAAGATCAAACAAGAAAGAAAGGGAAAAGGGAACAAGGATAGAAGGATATGTGGATTAAATTCAAGCTATTGAAATTATGGGCAACAAGGGACTAAAACCCTTACCTCCCAATTGATTTCAACAACTCAAATCAAACCCTAGAAGGAAAAATTGAAGGAAACTAAGAACCACAAATGGGCAACCTTCAATTAACCAAGCAAACAAGTCAACTAACAATTCTAAGAGTTCACCCTAATTACTCACTAATTACTCAACTAAGAAGATACTACAATTTGAGAAGTCAATATTCAACATAATCTCAGTCTTCCAAATGCTAAAATAAGACTGTTTATACTAAGTAAATAAAAGAAGATAGTTTCCTTGTTTGGTTGCCTTATTTTCAAATCCTTGAATTCAAATAATAGTCATTTGCATACGTGGCCTCTTTTCTTCCGTATCCTCACCTTGACAGACCTTCCACACATTGTAAGCCTTTATTTGGTGACCCTCAAGCTCCTCCAATGCTTCCTTTTTCATGAACATTGCTTGTAGGTCTTGGAGATCTTTTACTTGACTCCTTGTGAATGGTCTGGAGGGGTACATGCCTCTCATGTTTGTGTCATCTCTACTTTGCATATTATCATAAATAAACTCTACCAACATATAAAATGTGTATCTCAACATGAAATGGACCTTGATATGGGAGCAAAAAAGGTAGCAGAGTGAATCCAAGGACGACCAAGGGCAAAATTGACATTTCATACTAACATAATATATATCAAAAAATATATCAAGAAAACTAAATAGTTCTAGAAACATCTTTTAAAAAGAGATGAAATGGATCATGATTAAGGGTAATTTCATGTTTACAAGGAAAAAAACAAATAATTATAGCAACATCTTTTAATAAAAAGATTAAATACGTTAGACCCCGTATTTTTTTTATTTATTATTATTAAGGATAACTGTCCAATTGGAAAATTTTGGAGCGGATATCGTG
>JAPFFP010068675.1:0-24899 GCA_026153255.1 Solanum medicagineum
ATATGGCCCATTAACGCGAGATTCAAGCACTTTTAAGATTTAGCGTCACTTTGTCCAAACCATGTCATGTTTCCTTTAAATTGTACTAGTATTGTAAGGTGTGGGGTGTTACAAAAGGGGGAACCCGAAGGAACCCCAAATAAGCCTCTTAACATATCACTACACATCCTTGGTCACAGAAGCAATTGAATAGCATTGAAAGAATAGAAATAAGGGCAAAGAGGCTAAGGGAGAACTTCCTCAATATAAAATCAAAAGACAAGAGAGTCAAGGCTCATAGCATAATTATACATCATGTCCAACAACACCTCTACTACATAGATAATTAGCAGGGGCCAAGACAAGCAACCAGGCTCACCCTCATAGTCAACATACATCAAAGAAAGAGAGAGGGTCTTAATATATAGCATAAGATCAAAGATATTGCCCTCGAAATGGAGGACTCACCAACTAGCTTGAATGGATATTACAAGCCACGTGGAGGAGGATGATGACCAAATGGATATCTGATTCCTTTATGGTAACATCATGTAGGCATAGAGTATGCGTTAGTATATTTGAATGTACTATGTATATACGATGCAATGCAACAAGAGATCGGAAACGTAATCAAAATGCATAATCATGAGCAATAGAGAGCATAATAACAATATGACATGTATGAATGATGCTTGAAGTAAAATATGCTTATATAGAACATATTTCATATTTAACAGTGACCATCATCATAGACTAAGGTAACTAGTATTAGGAATCCAAGGCTTAGCACCCCTTTGGTGGGTGATCAAGGTATATATCCCTCAATAAGTATATGGACATCACACCCTCTATCATAGTGGTCAAGGTATCAACACCCCAACATGGTTAATGGACTTTACACCCTCCATCGTAGTGGTCGGTGGTATCAAACCCTCAACATGGTTAATGGAATTCACACCCTCCATCATAGTGGTCAAGGTATCAACCCCTCAATGTGGTTTATAGACTTTACACCCTCCATCATAGTGGTCAAGGCAAGCACCCCGTCAACAAAGTATGGTCCACATGGAACCCTAGGGATACTTTTCAAGAAATCATCATAATATCACCTTAATTTCATCATCATAAAGTCATTGAGATCATATGTCATGCATTATGCCTTCAATAACTCAAGAATCAATAACAGAACATTCTATCAAACACTTGGTGGGTGTGTAATGCTAGTGTAAAACCATGCAATTCATGTGAAATAATGCAAGAAAATCTAACGTAAAGCCACCCACCAATACTTGGTAACCCCCTCAAGCAATATATATCAGAACCCGTCATCAAATCCCACAATAGATCTTAGATTCATAGCTCAAACCATGGTAAAACAATCACAATTTCATTAAACCCTAACATAGTGTATAGGGAAATTCATAATAATTAAGACCCCATGAGTAAACCAACTTTAAATCATGCAATTTAGGTAAAAAGGGAGCTTGGCACCACGGATGAAAGGATCCAATTATTGAAATCCACATACCTCGACTTTGGAGAATTACTTGATGAAGATGTTAATGGAGACTTGAAGCTCGGATGAATTCCTTAAGATCTAGAAGAGACTTGGACATTTGAATTTTGAGAGAAATATTAGTCTAAGGGTTTGAGAGAGTAGTGCGTAATGTCTTGGATGATATGAAGGTGAAATATGACTAAGTCTAGGTATTTTCACGTGTGGGAAGACTTAGGCCGAAGACCCAAAATCCTTGGATCGAACTAATAAAACTAGGCACAAAATAACAGACTAGAGCGCCCTGGCTGCTCGCGCCAGGGGCGCGCCTGCTCACTGTTTTTTGCTCACTTTGAAATTTCAAAATACGCTATGGTTGCTCTAAAATCTGGGTTAGACCCATTTCCCACTCAATTTGACCCCCTGATAAAGAATATGAAGTTGGATTTTTGATATCACATATGAATTTTGAGATATACGCAAATTACAATTCCGGGCACTTCAGTGGCACAGTTTCGGGCATTTTGTAGGGTCTTTTTAAATTATGTCATAAGCTAAGGGCATCTTCTAAACTCCTATCAAAAGGATTATATTGTAAGCTAAGGGTATCCTATAATACCTATTTATAAGGACATGTCGTATGGTAGAATAAGCCATGACTCTTATCAAAAGGATTGTATCGTAAGGTAGCAGACATCTCATACTACCTACCCAAATGGCTACGTCGTAAAGTAAGGGTATTGGTAACACCCTCCGAAAAGGCTATACCGAAAGGTGAGTGAGTGACTATTTGGCCAATCTCATGCATGTTCATATAAGACTTTGAGCATATATTCCATATTGAGCTTATGTTCATTGAATATGATTAAACATCTTGTTACTATGGCTTATGATTCTTGTTACATTGCATCCTGCATACTTAGTACATTCAAATGTACCAACGTATACTCTATGCCTACATGGTATCACCATGTAGGGACTGGAGCTCCTTTTGATCATCCTCCTCCACGTAGATATTTCGGTACTTTGGAGAAAGCTTTGGTAAGTTCTCAATTCCGAGGACAACATCTACTTTTTTCATGTTCTATTGAAACTTCTTATTTATGTCAGATACTTAATCTTATTACTATGAGGGTGAGCCTGGGAAGTGTCTTGGCCCCTGCTCCATTCCAGAGTAGAGGTGTTTGTTGGGTACTATGTTGCATATGCTTCCAAGCTTGACTATTCTTATGTTGCTATGATTATGAAAGGCTGCCCTTAGCCTTGTTTTCCCCTTTTTATCAAATGACTCTTGTTTATGTTAAATTTTGCTTCCTCAACTAATGATGTGTGCATGTTACGACAAGAGGCTTGTTTGGATTACTTTCTGACTTCCCATCCACTGTGTCACATCTAGGCCCTAGGCTTGGGTTGCGACAAACTTGGCACTAGAGCACTAGGTTGTTAATGGTTCTTGGAAATCCAACACATCACGTCGATTAGAGTCATATTCATGGTTGTCACGCCACAACTATGAATGGGAGGCTATGAGGCATTTTGGGAAATGTTCACTTCTGTTGTGCTCTAGATGTGAAGCTAAGGCTTCCTCCCCTAACAAATGCTCTTTTGCTCTTTTAAATCATACCGCTACCAAAAGGAAGACCAAATAGGGCTCGTGCATCCGTGGGACAACTGGCTTGTCCCGCTCCTCAAGCTCCTCAAGATAGAGGAGCTACTAAAGTTGAGTTCCAGAATGCTATCACTATGTTGGCCAATGTTATGACCAACTAATTGAACTAAGGGCCCAAGCTCCTCATGCTCCTACTTCAGCCTCAATGGTGAGGGATTTCACAAGAATGAACCCGCCAGAGTTTCATGGGTCCAAAGCAGAGAATGATCTCTAAGAGTACATGGATGAGGTTTATAAGGTGCTATCCAACATGGGGGTAAATTCGGAGGTGAAGGCGGAACTAGGGACCTACCAACTAAAAGGTGTGGCTCAAATTTGGTTTGTGCAATGGAAGTTGGAGAGGGGAAATCATGATGCTATCCCTTGGGAGGAGTTCAAGGCCACCTTCTATTGAGTTGAGAGAGGCTAAAATGATGGAGTTCATGAACCTCAATCAAGGTTCCATGAGTGCGAGGGAGTATGCCCTCAAGTTCAACAAGCTCTCCAAGTATGCTCCTTAATTGGTTGTCGAACCTAGATCAAGGATGAACAAGTTTGTGTCGGGGGTGTTCGACTTGGTAAATGAAGAGTGTTGTATCGCGATGCTTGTAAGTGATATGGATTTGTCTAAGCTCATGACATATGTCAAACAACTTGAAGGGGAAAAACATAGGAAGCAGAGAAGTGGGGAGTCCAAGAGGGTTTGATTTAAGG
This sequence comes from Solanum medicagineum, assembly GCA_026153255.1. Taxonomy (NCBI): domain Eukaryota; kingdom Viridiplantae; phylum Streptophyta; class Magnoliopsida; order Solanales; family Solanaceae; genus Solanum; species Solanum medicagineum. The sequence continues at coordinate 3,837 of JAPFFP010068675.1, forward strand.
GTGGCTGATTTCAACAAGTTCTCGAGTTTCAAGGCTAAGGATCCTCTAGTGCTCCAAACAAGAGGGTTGCTAAGGATGGGGTGCCTAACCCAAGGCTCCAAGAAGGTGATGATGGGGTGACTCATCCGAGATGCCCAAAATGTGGGACGAAACATTGTGGCACATGTTGGAGGAACATAGGTGCTGCATTGGGTGTGGCGAGATGGGCCACAAAATTCTATATTGTCAACATGCTCAAAACAAGGTAAAGGTGGCCGAACATAAGGGCAAGGTGGTCATGTTAATCAAAGGGCTCAAGAAGGCCAATAAGGAGGCAGTCCACGACATAATCGGTCCTATGCTCTTCAAGGGAGGCACAGTGGGGATGAGGTGTCCGATGTTGTTACCGGTATATTAAAGGTTTTTGATTTTGATGTGCATGCTTTGATAGGTCTGGGTGACACTATTTCTTTCATTATTCCTTTTGTTGATAATAAGCTTCTTGTGTGTCCCGAATTGTTATATGAACCTTTTAGGTGTTTACCCCTATTGGTGAGTCTATTGTTGCTAGAAAAGTCTATAGGGGTTGTCCCATGTCCTTATTGGATAAAGTCTTATCTTGTGATTTTGTTGAACTTCGCATGGTGGGATTTGAGATTATACTTAGGGAGATTGGTTACATGCATATCATGCTTGCATTGATTGTAGAACTCATAAAAATTAGATTTTGAATTCCCTAATAGATCCATAATTGAGTGGGAAGTTGTAAAGTGGTAGTTAAGGGTAGATTTATTTCTTGTTTTAAGGTCCAAATTGATCTCTAAGGGCTGCATTTACCATTTCGTAAGGGTTAGGGATGTTGAATCTAAAGTTATTCCTATTTAGTCGGTTCTGATGGTCAATGAGTTTCTAGATGTTCTTCCTGATAGGGGCTAGTCAATTTTCTAAGATTGATTTTTGGTCCTGATACCACCAAGTGAGAGTGAGAGAGTGTGATATTCCCAAGTCGACTTTTGGAACGAGGTATGGACATTTTCGAATTGTGGTAATTGTCTTTAGGCTTGACTAATGCACCAGCAATACTTATGGATCTTACGATTAGGGTCTTTAAACCCTACCTTGACATGTTTGTGGTGGTCTTTATTGATGGTACCTTGATTTATTCCCTGGAGTGAAGAGGATCATGTGGATCATTTGAGGGTGGTGTTGCAAATCTTGAGGGATGAGAAGTTGATTGCTAAATATGAAAGTGAGGCTAAGTAACAAGGAGGGGATTAAAGAGGTTCACCAGTTAGTTAGGTTGGGGGTTAGGTGGAGTGAAGTTGAAAATGGTGGTGTAGTGGTTAAGGATGGTTCCAGATCACCTTTGACTGAGGAAGTCAATTCGAAGCAATCCTGTGACCTCGACTTGCTAGAATTGAAGACTTTGGTGAAGGATGGTAAAGTGGAGGTTTTCTCCCAAGGGGAGATGGTATCCGTAGGTACCAAGGTAGGCTATGTGTGTTTAATGTTGATAATTGGGTTTACCTGAAACTCTCACCTATGAAGGGTGTGGTCCGATTTGGCAAGAAAACAAAATTGAGCCCAAGGTTTGTGGGTCCCTATAGAGTTTTGAGGGGAATTGGTAAGGTTAATTATGAATTAGAGTTGCCTATGGACATGAACATAGTTCATCCTGTCTTCCATGTGTTGATGTTGAGGAAGTGAGTGGGTGACGCAAGTGCAATAGAGCTCTTTGAGGTTGTGGGTGTTGTGGAGGATATTTTGACCTATAAGGAGGTCTCGGTGGAGATATTGGATAGACAAGCGAAAAGATTGAAGAACAAGATGTAGCATCTATCAAGAGAATTTGGGAAAATCGGCAACTCTGAAGTGCCACTTGGGAAGCCAAAGAGGACATGTAGAAGAGATATCCATATCTCTTTCACTCTATTCGAGCCTAACATAACAAACTAAGTCCTTTTTATGATTTCAAGTTTTAAGTTTCATCCTTCATGTCATTTTTGTGTGCATTCATGTTCATGGTAACAAGTTTTTGGTGATTTTTAGCATTCATGTTGAAACTTTTCAAAAAATGTCTAAGCGCATATGTTCCATTTATGTTGGGCTAGGTAACTCATGATTTCATCTCTTATATATGTTTCTTTGACATTCGGGGATGAATTTTCCCAAGGGTGAGATATTGAAACGCACTTCATGTGCTTCGGAAAGACCCATCATCGTAATTTCCATGTATCTCAAAATACGTGCATGATTTTGAAAATCTGATTTCATATTCTCGGTTAGAGGGAAAAATTGAGCGGTAAATGGGTATAACTCGGATTTTAGAAGACCCATAGAGAAAAATAATTTTTGCCAATTTACGACTTCCAGTGGCCCTAGGCGCCCAGGCCGCGTCGCACCTGGGTCGCGCCACTGTGTTAATTGTGCTACACGATTGGTCCATGTCGCGCTAGGGGCGCGGACCAGTGTAATATTTACCCCAGTATTCTTATTTCATCCAGGAGCATTGGGGTAATAGCCCCATGCCAATTTAAGCGTCAAATCTCTCATATTTAGCCATTTTTCAACACTATATCACTTAAAGACCCTCTGTAAAACCTCTCCAAGACTTCATCAAATTTCTCACTCAAATTCAAGGATTTCAAGCTCAATTATGGAACTCAGGAACCCAATCCAAGCTTCACGTTTCCTTCAAGCTCATCTCAAGAAAACCCAAGTTTGAGGTATGTGGGTCTTCATCCATGGGTCCTTCCACCCATGGAGCCCAACCTTCTCTTTTCATGAAAATTGCACGATAATTTGTATTACCTATGGATATCTCTAATTGTAAATTTGTAATGAAAATTATGTTGGTGTCTTACCAAGTATTGTTGATTATGCATGAATATCTATTTTAAGCATATACTATGATTTGGCCTATGTCTATTGAGATATACATGATATTTGAGCTTTGAAAACTATGAACTATTGTGAACTTTAGAGGTTGATTTCATGATACCGAAAATTGGGGTTTTACTACAATATTGGTGGGTTGACTTGAATGACTTTGATATGATTTATCTTTACTCCTCTTGTTCTATACTCTTGAATTACATATACCCACACTGTGCTTGATTAAATTATTTGACAAGTATTCTTGATGTTGATGAACTATTATTGTACGAATTTACTTGACAAACATGTTATGATACTTTATGGGTCCCTAAGCATGTACTAAATGCATGAAAAGTCCCCATGATCTATGTGGTACTCTGTAACTCCACGCTCTTATGTACCCTTGTTTCAAGTCTCATTTGGTGGAATTAAGAGTGTGTTAGGGTCGTGGGAGACTTCTAATACTTAGACAAGTTCAAGACTTCCCTACGAGTTGAGTTTTGGGTATCAGTTCATGCAAGGGTCAACTTTAAATGAGCATAACTCTTAGCACACTTGGAACTGAATGGCCCACAACATGTCTAACGAAAGCCCTTTGAGTTGGCTTTTCGACGAACTTGGTTCACCTCATTTAGAGTTCGGAGTCAAAAGTTATGGCCATTTTACTGAATACTGCCAGTGTAGAGTTGCACTACGAGACCATTGTTATGGGTAGTAAGTTTGGGTACGAGTCATAGTTCGGGCTAGTAGCAAATTCTAAAAATTCCAAAATTGAGCCCAAGGGTTACGGGAGGGGTCCTACGGGTCATAGTACTATTACGGGTCGTAATGGGGCCCGTAACAGACATTTTGACAGCTTTTTAGGAAGGGTTATTTTGGTCCTTTCCCACACTTTCTAAGCTCTAGACTAACGTTTTTATACTCATTTAAGGTCCTAAACTCTTAAGTTCATCATTTTATTGCCAAAATACTCTCTCTAAAACCCTCTAATACTTCCCCAATTCATTTTCAAATCCCCAATTCAAGTTCAAGGAAAATCAAGAACAAGTTTTTGATTTCAAAACTCCATTCCAAGCTTCAAGTCTTTCTCAAATCATTTTCAAGAATTCAAAATCGAAGGTAAGTGGGTTTCAACCATTGGGTTCCTTCACCTATGGTGCTTAAGCATCCTTCTTACATGAATTTCATATTTCTAAGTTGAATTACTTATGGGCCTTACTTAGTATGAATTTGAGTATGAACTAGATTGGGGTTTCATTAAAGTGTTATTTTTTAAGCTTGTCTAAGCTATGGATCTATGATATACTTTGAGATTTGATGAGGAGTTTTAATGTACATTGCTTGAGGGTATTACTAAGTGTTGCTGGGCGGTTTTACATTGATTTTTCTTGCATGATTTCACCCTTTAATTGCATGATTTTATACTAGTATTACACACCTGTCAAGTGTTTCATAAAATGTCCAATTAAGGTTTCTTGAGTTGTTGAAGGCCTAATGCATGGCATATGAGATAAGTGACTATATGATGATGAAAGTAAAGTATATATATGTGTTGATTTCTTGAAAAGTATCTATAGTGTTGTAAGTTGACCACATCTTGTTGAGGGGGTGCTTTGCCAAAACAACTATGATGGAGGGTGTAATGTCCATCAACCATGTTGAGGGTTTGATACCTTGACTGCTATGATGGACGGTGTGATGTTTCTATTAACCATGTTGAGGGGTTGATACCTTGACCACTATGATGGAGGGTGTGATGTTCATTAACCCTGTGGAGGGGTTGATACCTTGACCACTATGATGGAGGGTGTTATGTCCATCAACCAATTGAGGGGTTGATACCTCAATAACCATGGATGGTAGGGTGTGACAATCCATCATAATATTGTTCTCTTCTTACACATTTAATATGTTCTAAATAAGCATGTTTTGCTTCAAGCATCATTCATGCATGTCATATTGCTACTATGCTATCCATTGCTTATGATGCTGCATTTTGCCTGTATCGCCTATCTCTTGTGCATTGTATCCTATATATTTAGTACATTCAAACGTACTAACACAGACTCTATGCATGATGTTACCATGTACGAACCGGAGCCCCACTTGATCATCCTCCTTCTTCATGTGGTTACTATGATTTCTCTCAAAGCAAGTTGGTAAGTCCTCAACTCTGAGGACATATATCTCTTTATTTTCATGCTATGTATTTACTTTCTCTATGTTGGAAACTTATGACTATAAGGGTGAGCCCAGAGATTGTCATGGCCCCCACTTCTATCTATGTAGTAGAGGTATTGTTGGAATCATATGATGCACTAATGCTATACTCTATTATCTTGTCATGTTTCTATGGTATCAAAATTATCCATTAGCTCCGTTTATCCCTATTTACTATCTCTTGTTGTTGTTCAAATGCTTTCGCTACCAATGATGTATAATGATATGCTAAGAAGCTTGTTTGGGGTTCCTTTGGGTTCACCATTCGCCATGTCATGTCTAGGCCCTAGGCTTGGGTCGTGACAAACTTGGTACCAGAGCACTAGGTTGATAGTGGTCCTTGAAATCCAACACACCACGTCGATAAAAGTCTTGTGCATGATTGTGAAGTGCACCACGACTATGAGCAAGAGGCTATGAGACATTTTAGGAAATGTTTCCCTTCATCTTACTCTATCTCATGCTATAGGAGTCAAGGTAAGTTTTTTAGCCCTAATGATTGTTCTTTGCTATGCTAGATCATGCCTAACATAAGAGGAAGAAGAGCCCGCACACCCGAGGAACAACCAGCTCATGAAGAGTTCCGGGATGGTCTTGCCATGCTAGCCCAAGCGGTGACCAACCAAATCAACCAAGGGGCCCAAGCCCCTTATGCTCCCACCCTAGCATCTAGGGTGAGGGATTTCATGAGGATGAACTCATCGGAGCTCAACGGGTCTAAAGTGGATGAGGACCCTTAAGAATTTGTTGATGAGGTTTACGAAATGTTATCTATTATGGGTGTGAGGTCGGAAGAGAAAGCAGAGTTGGCGGCTTACCAACTCAAGGGGGTGGCCCAACTATGGTATACTCAATGGAACGATGAGAAGTGGAACAACAATGTGATCCATTAGGAGGAATTTAAGGCGGCGTTTCTCAATTGATTCTTTCCTCTTGAGCTATGAGAGGCCAAAATGATGGAATTCGTGAATTTGAAGCAATAGTCAATCAGTGTGAGAGAGTATGCCCTCAAGTTCAACAACTCTCTAAATATGCTCCCCAATTAGTGGCCGATCCAAGGTCTAGGATGAATAAGTTTGTGATGGGTGTATTTGAATTGGTGAACGAAGAATGTCATGCCGCTATGTTGATAGGTTATACGAACTTATCCCCCTCATGGCATATGCTGAACAATTGGAGAGGGAAAAGATGAGGAAAAGAAAGGGTAAGGAGGCCAAGAGGGCCGGTTTCGAAGGGAAGTTCCAAAGTCCCAAATGTGGGAGTCGAGTGGTGCCTTATGCCAGGTGCCCAAGATGTAGGAGATGCCATTATAGCCCATGCTTGAAGGGTACGGATGCTTGTTATGGTTGTGGGGACATGGGTCATAAGGTAAATGATTGTCCTCGTAAACGCAACAAGGGTAAAGGTGGTGATGTTGACCAAGGGGGTGCTCCAAGATGTAATTGGGTCTATGCTCTTCAAAGGAGGCAAGGAGGGGACGAGGTTCCCGATGATGCTACCAGTATGTTAAAGGGTTTTCTTGATTTTGTTGTGCATGCTTTGTTAGTTATGGGGGTCACTATTCCTTTCATTATTCCTTTTTGTTGCTAGTAAGATTTTGCTATGTGAGTCTATTGTTGCTAGAAAGGCTTATACGGGTTACTCCATTTTCTTATTGCATAGAGTCTTATCTTGTAAACTTGGTTTGACGGGTTAGATGCCTTAGGGTGGTTTGGCTACATGCATATCATGCTTCCAAAGAGGATAGAATCTGTAAGATTTTAAGATGATTATTAAGGAATGACAATCTATTTGGTCAAATATAATGGGTTAGTTACTTCTCTAAGATTGATCTTCGGTTCGGGTTTTTCCCCCAAGTGAGGATGAGGGTAGGTGGTATCCCTAGGTGTCTTATCGGACTAGGAGTGAGCATTTTAAGTCATGGTGGAGTTGTTTGGTTAACTTATGCACCAGTTTGTTTATGGCTTTCGTGAATAGGGTCTTAAAAACCTACCTTGTCATGCTTGTGGTGGTCTCTACTGATGGAGTGTTGACTTATTTAGAGCTTGCGGATCATTTGAGGGTGATGTTGTGAATTTTGATAAATGTGAGGTTACTTACTAATTATGGGAAGTAAGAATCTTTGGGATGACAAAAAGGGGTATTTGGAGGAGTTCACCAGTTGACTAAGTTGGGAATTATGTAGGGTGAAGTTGAGAATGGGGGTCCACTCCCAAGGGGGAGATGGTGGCTTTAGGTACCAAGGTGGACTAGGTGTGTATAAGGTTGACAATTAAGCCCAAGGTTTGAGGGTCCTTATAGGTAGTTGAGGGGAATTGGTAAGGTGGCCTACGAATTGGAGTTGCCTATGGATATGGGTATGGTTCGTTCAGTTCTTCATGCATCTAAGTTGGGGAGATGCGTTGGTGACTCAAGTGCTATAGACATCTTTGAGGTTGTGGGTGTTGTGGAGAGTGACTTGGCTTAGGAGAAGGTCCCGATAGAGATATTGGATGGATAGGTGGGGAAGTTACTTAATAAGGTTGTAATGCTCATCAAGATCCTTTGGGGAATTGTCGAGTTGAAAGTGCTACATGGGAAGCTGAGGCAGACATGCAAAAACAATATCCATATCTCTTCCACTCTACTCAAGCCTAAAGTACTAATTTAACTTCCCCTATATGTTTTCAAGTCTTAAGTTTCAATCCTTATGTCATTGCATACATTCATGTTTATATTGACAAGTTCTTGGTGATTTTGATGTTCATGTTGAAATTTTTTTTGAAAATCATGTTAAAGTACATTTGTTGCATCCATCCTAGGCTAAAATCTTCATGATTACTTTCCTTGTGAATGTTTCTTTGACATTAGGAGATGAATGTTCCCAAGGGGGAGATATTGTGACACCCCGTAACTCTTTGCTCTTCTGTACCCATGTTTCAACTCTCATTTGGTCAGGTTGGGAGTGTGTTAGGGTCGTGGGAGACTTCTAGTACTTAGACAATTTCAAGAATTCCCTAAGAGTTGAGTTTTGGGTGTTGGTTCATGCAAGGGTCAACTTTAAACAAGCATAACTTATAAGACACTTAGAACTGGATGGCCTACAACATATCAAATGAAATCCCTTTGAGTTAGCTTTCCGACACACTTGGCGATGTTCTGTAACAATACAACATATTTGATGCCTAAAACAAAGGATTTTTTGAGTCCTTAATGCGACTGGTTCTTATGTGTTTTTGTGTTCTTATTGCAGAAAAGATAGGTTGGCATGATTTTGGAGAAAAACTACAGAATTTGCTGAATGCAGAACATACGAGCTGACCTATGAGTCATAGGCCAAGCTACGAGTTGTAGGATGATCTCGTAGCCAGAAACAGAGAGCAAAAATAAAAAATTTCCTAAGTGGTGGTCAGCCTTACGAGGCCACCCTACGAGTCATAGGTTTCACTACGACTCGTATAGGTGGACTCATAGCAAGAAACAGAGATTTAAAATTTTGGATTAAAAACTAAAGGCCTTGACTACGATAAGAGCATACAAGTCGTAGCTCAAGCAACGACTCGTACCGATGGGTCGTAACAGTCAAGTCCAAAATGACAAAAGCCTGATACAAGACCCCAATTACAACTCGTGGGTCAACCTATGATTCGTACCACTGAGACGTACTTGCTGCCAGCTATCTTTTCTGTGTAAATTTTAGGGTTAAATTTTTAAATACTATATATATTTTATGTTAGGGTTTATTTTGAAGGGGAGGATCCCTGAATTGAATATTAAGAGAGCCTTTGAATATTCTCTCTAGATTATTTTAGGGTTTTAGTGTAGATTTTAATTTTCTCTTGGAAAACCCACTTTTAGGGAGTGCAAATCATACATTGCATTCATTCTCAATCTATCAAGCTTGTGGTTTGCAACTGGTGGTGTTATCACTCTTCATTGCTTTTGGGTAAAATTCTCAACTATGTCTTGTATTTGCATTTTTGTTGGTTTTGCCTTAGCTATGAGTAGCTAAGTTCACACAACTTGGGTTGTGGAAACCATGGATGGTTGACTTGAGATAACCTAGATTTGTTGTATTTCTATGATTGGGGTTTTGCATGTATTGTCTACTAACCTTCATTTTGATTGTTGTTTGGTAGTGGCCAACACCAAACCCTACCTACTCTCATGATCCTGACCAAGGTAGTGACCAATAGGAAAAGGGAAGTAGATGACAGGATTCGATTGATGTGTTCTCGTCTAATCAACCAAACCTGACAAAGGGGAGGTTGGCTGGGATAATAGGTAACGGTTAGTTGGCACACCATGGTTACTGACCAAGCACCACGGTGAAATTCGACCTTCACCTTCACAAGAGGGCTGGAAGAACCTAAGTTACCATCCTGAATGCAAAGTTCCAATTGTAGTTATGTTGTCTAGGGTAATCGAGTCAACGAACCATGGGTAACACAATTCCTAAGTTGTCCGTAAAATTGAGTGTTTTCTTGCATAGTAGTATAACATTTATTTTACTTTTGTTCTTAAATCACAAACCCCCCTTTTTGAGATTTTAATTATAAATACTCGAAATGATTGATAGTGAACTCTTACAGTCAAGCCCTATATTCCTTGTGGATTCAACCGAAACCTTCGGTTAAGTTAATTGTTGACAGCGATCGCTTTCTTATTGGAGTGTGAACATTAAACACAATAAAAAATTATGGCGTCGTTGCAGGGGAATACGACTAGGTTTTGACTTGATTCCACTATTAGTTAGTTCATTTGTTAATCTCTAAATTCTCTTGTATTTTACTTTTATTTTTGTTTTTGCTGTTTGATTCTACTTGCAGGGTGTACTAGGTTGTATGCCCAACAAAAAGAGCCAAGGCAATCCCTTAGCTCCGATCAATTTGGAGATCCATTGACTTTTTAGAAGAATGGCTCAAGTGAATAAGGATATCGTGGTTGAGAAAGAAATGAATGTGTATGACAATATGGGAAGAGAAGACGTCCACCCCCGAGGAATGATAGGCCACAACTTAAGGATTTCAATGAGAATGCTTATGGTTGGAACCAATATCATTTGAACCCTATAGCTATAGATGTTGCTTGTACTAGAGTGTTGCTGTCACTATCGGCAGACGCTAAGTTCTCGATGTCCAGTGGGTTACTTCAAATGCTCCAAAACCACGGGTTATTCATAGGGCTACTCAAAATCTCATCGTCATCTCATAATGTTGTTTTTGTATGCAAGAGTTTCATGGGGACACAAAATCTTTCTCTTGATGCCGTTGGTTTGCAGGTGTTTCCCTTGTCATTGACAGGCAATGGAGATACATGATTGTCTGAGCTTCCTTCGGGTACAATAACAAGTTCATCTCAAAGATATTTCCCAAGATCAAAGAAGCTAAAGCTCAAAGATCAAATAAACAATTTTGACCAATTATCGGGCGACTCTATTAGTACCACATGGGAGAGATTTACCAAATGCTTGAGGATAGTTCCTGATCATAAGATTGTTGATGATACCCGGGTTGAAATTTTCTATCTGGCACTTGATGAGAATAGTCAAGTTTGCGCTGACACAATCATGGGAGGCATATTTCTTGACCAACCTTTTGTATTGATAGCCGCTATGATGGAGCAAGACGTTAAAACAAACAGAGCATGAGGTCAAAGAGAGTGAGGCGCAGTGAACACTTCTTGTGCGGTCAACACCAACAATGAGCAAGCAACGGTCAATGAAGAGATCGTGGAGCAACTTGCTTAACTTTGCACGAGTATGGACTTGGTCTTGAAGAAAAATTAAACAAGTGTCCAAGCAGTTACCCACCAACCTCTTAAGGTTCCCATATATGAAAATCCATTCTTTGATGAAGATGCTTGTTTCGTGAGTAATCAAGCGGCGGGTTTTCGGAATAACCCCCAAGGGTCCAACTCAGACTATTGGAGGCAAGGTTTTGGGAATCAAGGTATTAACTACAACCGTTATGGTGGTTATAAAGACAAAGAGGTAGCTACTACGAAAGAGAGAGTGTTGGATGTTGAATGGGGTAGAAGAGATGGTTGCAGGAATGGTCCTTATGTGCTTCCCCACAACCCTGATGTCGTGCCAAGAACTTCGAGGCTTAAATAGATGTTTGACAAGTTGTTGAAAACAGCCGATCACCAAGATGAGACCTTAAAGGGAATGAAATTGGACATTTCAAGCATAAAAAGAAAATAGAGTCTCACTCTTTGGCTATTAAGAAGATGGAAAAACAATTTGGGGAAGTTTCTTCACAATTGAACCAATGCCAAAAGGGAATTTTTCCAAGAAACACGGTTCAAAAATCCTAAAAACGAAGGGCATTGTATGGCAGTCCTGACTCGGAGTGGAAAAAGCACTGTTGATTCTCCTATGCCAAGGTTTTTGGATAGAAGCCGCAAGAAGAGGGTAAATAAAGGGACTGAAGCACAAAGCATAAAAGAACAACCAAAGAAATATAAAACCTTTCCAAGGTCCCCTCCACCTTTTCCCCAAAGGCTTGAGAAAAGAAAAGAGGAAGGTAAGTTTGAACAGTTCTTAGCAATGCTTAAGAAGTTGTTAGTGGACATCCCCTTGGTTGAAGCTCTTGAGAAGATGCCTGGGTACGCCAAATGGATGAAAGATTTAGTCAAAAAGAACCAAAAAGTTAGCCAAGATCTCTCCCAAAGTTTTCAATGTTGTAGTGCCATCACCACAAAGTCTTTAGGGCAAAAGCATGAAGATCCGGGTGCACTCACCATACCATGCACTGTTGGGGAACTTGCACTAGCCAAAGCACTATGTGATTTAAGAACCAGCATTAACCTAATACCTCTTGCTATATTCATAAGATTCAGCGTGGGCACCCTTGTTCCTACAAAGATGCAGTTGCTAATGGCAGATAGAACAGTCAGGAAGTATGTGGGGATACTTTATGATATGTTGGTCAAGGTTGATTTTGCAGTTTGGATTATCTTGGGGAGACCTTTCTTAGCTACAAGTCATGCGTTAGTTGATATGGAAAAAGGTTTTCTCACTTTCAGATTTGGTGAAGAGGTATTTGTGTTTCAAGTGTGCCAACAAGATAAAAAGAGATGTGAGTTTTAGGTCATCTCAATGATTGAAATAAGTGAGGATGATGAAGTGGAGATCCTGGTTGAGTTAAGGCTGGGAGTCGAACCTTTGACAAATATGTTGATTAATTTTGATGGTGAAAGTATTCTTGATTATGAGGAAACGATAAATGCTCTTGGAGTGTCATTTGGGCCTAGACGACGGGCCAGGTTGGAGTTAGATTTGTGCAATAGGGAGATACCACCTACAAAGCCTTCCGTCAAAGTCCCACCTGAGTTAGAAGTGAAGGCACTACCAGCGCATCTGAAATATGCTTACTTGGGAGAAAACAACACGCTAACGGTCATAAATGCAGCCGATTTAAATGAGGTCCAAATAGAGGCCCTTGTTTCCGTTCTCAAGAAATTTAAAAGGGTTATTGGATGGACAATAGATATCATAGGTATACCCTCGGGGATATGCACTCACAAGATTCACCTAGTCAAGGATTATAAACCGAGTATTGAACATCATAGACGGTTGAACTCCCCAACGAGAGGTTGTGCGGAAAAATATCATCAAGTGGTTGGACACAGGAGTAATCTACCCAATCACGGACAGTGAATGGGTCAGTTCGTGTGTTCCAAAGAAGAGAGGGATCACAGTTGTGCCTAATGAAAAAAAATGAGTTGTTTTCCATGTGACCAGTCACCGGATGAAGAGTGTGTATGGAATACAGAAAACTCAATGCTTCTACTGAGAAAGATCATTTTCCTATGCCCTTCATGGATTAGATGCTTGATAGACTTGCAGAGAAGGGATGGTATTGCTTTTTTGATGGGTATTCTGGGTATAATAAAATTGTTATTGCGCCGGAAGATCAAGAGAAAACAACTTTCACATGCCTATATGGTACCTTTGCATTCAAGAGAATACCTTTTGGACTATGTAATGCTCCAACAAAATTTCAAAGATCCATGATAACGATTTTCTAGGATATGGTTGAAAGCACTACTGAGATGTTCATGGATAATTTCAATGTTGTTGGCCAGTCCTTTGAAGAGTGCTTGATACATCTGCGTGATGTGCTGCAAAGGAGTGTTGAGAGCCACCTCGTGTTGAATCAGGAGAAATATCATTTTATGGTCAAAGAAGGCATCATGCTTGGTCAGAGAATTTCAGGCAAGGGAATTGAGGTGGACAACGCAAAAATTGAGGTTATCGAGAAACTGCCACCACCAATTTCTATGAAAGGTATCAAGAGTTTCTTAGGCCATGCAGGTTTCTACCTACACTTCATAAAGGATTTTTGCAAGATCTCACAACCTTTGTGCCAGTTGTTGGAAAAAGATGCCAAGTTTGTGTTCGATGATGCATGCATGCAAGCCTTCGAAGAATTGAAAAGAAAGTTGACTTCGGCATCCATTATTGTGGCTCCAAACTAGTCAAAACCCTTTGAACTAATGTGTGACGTAAGTGGGATTGTGCTAGGTGTGGTACTGGGGTAGTGCAGGGAGAGGATTTTGCATCCTATCTACTATGCTAGCAAGGCACTTAATGTGGGCCAGAAAAATTATACAGTAACGGAACAGGAATTGCTATGCCTTTGAAAAATTCTATTCATACTTGTTGGGAGCTAAGGTGATAGTGCACACAGACGCAGCACTTCAATATCTGATGGCCAAAAAGGATACAAAAATTGAGATTGATCAGATGGGTACTCCTCTTGCAAGAATTCAATTTTGATGTGATTGATAGAAAGGGCTCAGAAAATCAGGTAGCTAACTATATTTCTAGACTGGAAGATGAAGCTATGGTGAAATTTGACAATGGTCTTGACATCAATGATTCACTCCCCGATGAGAGAGTTTTGACGGCCTTACATGATCTTATCTCTTGGTTTGCAGACTATGATAACTATTTGGTGAGTGATATAATGCCTCCTGATTTGAATACCCATCAATGTTGCCAGTTTATGCACTAAGTGAAGAAGTTCTTCTGGGATGAGCCATATTTATTTCGTGTTTGTGTGGATAGGATCATCCGTAGATGTGTTCCAGAAGTCGAAATGATGAGTATACCTGAATCATGCCACTCATCGTTGGTGGGTTTCTATCACAGTGGAGATTGAACTGTTTATAAGTCATTACATTGTGGCTACTATTGGCCATCTATACATCAAGGTGCCCATCTTGTGATAGATGTCAAAATGAGGGCGAGGTCTCGCGAAGGCAAGAACTTCCTCTAAATCCTATTTTGTTTAGAGAATTATTCGATGTTTGGGGCATTGACTTTATGGGACCCTTTGTTAGCTCTCATAGTAATAAGTACATCCTAGTTGTAGTTGATTATGTCTCTAAATGGGTAGAGGCCATAGCCTTACCGAACAAAGAGGGCAAGAGTGTTACCAGCTTTCTCCGAAGAAATATTTTTTCTAGGTTTGGTACACCTCGAGCAATTATCAGTGATGGAGGTTCTAATTTTTGCAACCCGCTATTCAAAGCTCTCCTTGGTACGTGAGGAGTTAATACCTTGACCACTATGATGGAGGGTGTGATATCTATTAACCATGTTGAGGGGTTGATACCTTGACCACCATGATGGAGGGTGTGATGCCTATTAACCCTGTTAAGGGGTTGATACCTTGACCACTATGATGGAGGGTGTGATGTCCGTCAACCAATTGAGGGGTTGATACCTCAATCACCATGGATATTAGGGTGTTGCAATCCATTGTAATGTTGGTCTCTTCTTACACATGTAATATGTTCTAAATAAACACGTTTTACTTGAAGCACCATTCATGTATGTCATATTGCTACTATGCTATCCATTGCTTATGATGTTGCATTTTGTCTATATTGCCTATCTCTTGTTGCATTGCATCCTACAAACTTAGTACATTTAAAAGTACTAATGCATACTCTATGCCTACATGATGTTAACATGTAGGAACCGGAGCCCCACTTGATCATCCTCCTCCTCTACGTGGCTAGTACGATTTCTCTCAAAGCAAGTTGGTGAGTTCTCAACTCCGAGGACATATTTCTCTTGATTTTCATGATATGTATTGACTTTCTTTATGTTGGATATTTATGACTATGAAGGTTATCTCGGATATTGTCGTGGCCCCTGCTCCTATCTATGTAGTAGATGTGTTGTCGGAACCTTATGATATACTAATGCTACACTCTATTGTCTTGTCAAGTTTCTATGGTATTGAAGTTGTCCCTTAGCCCCGTTTATTCCTATTTACTATCTCTAGTTGTTGTGCAAATGCTTCCGCTGCCAAGGATGTATAATGATATGCTAAAATGCATGTTTGGGGTTGCTACGGGTTCCCCGTTCGCCATGTCATATCAAGGCCGTAGGCTTGGATCATGAGAATCTACAAAAGAATTTTTGATATTTTATGCTATGTTATATTCTCATGTGAAATATGAAGCTTTTTCTTGATTCTTCGATGTGATGGTTTAATGAACTATTTTCTATATCTCTTACTGAAAAGATTATATCATAAGGTGAGGCATCTCCTAAAATTCTACTGAAAGGATTATATCATCAGGTAGGGGCATCCTATAATACCTACCCAAAATACCATGCCGTAAGGTAGTATAAATCAAACTCCTACCAAAAGGATTATATCGTAAAGTAGGGGCATCCTATAATACCTGCTGATAAGGCCATGCCATAAGGTAGAATAAATCATGACTCTTAACAAGGCGGATTCCATTATAAGTCGTTCCCGCCAAGAAAGTTTTCTTACATTAAACCATTTATCTCATGTTACTTACCCAAAAGGCTATGTCGTAAAGTAGGGGTATTGATCACTCATCGAAAAGGATATAAAGCAAGGTGATTGGGTGACTACTTGGCCATTCTCATGCATGTTCGTGTAAGACTTTGAGCATATATTCCATATTGAGATTATGTTCATTGAATATGATTAAGCATCTTGTTACTATGGCTTATGATTCTTGTTGCACTGCGTCCCGCATACTTAGCACATTCAAACGAACTTATGCATATTCTATGCCTACATGATATCACCATGTAGGGACTGGAGCTCCTTTTGATCATCCTGCTCCACGTGGCTAGTTCGGTACTTCAGAGAAAGTTTTGGTGAGTCCTCAATTCTAAGGAAAATATCTTATTTCATGTTCTGTTGAAACTTCTTCTGTATGTCGGATACTTAATATTATTACTATGAGTGTGAGCCTGGGAAGTGTCTTGGGTCCCGCTCCATTCCTAAGTAGAGGTGTTTGTTGGATTCTATGTTGTATATGCTTTCAAGCTTGACTCTCTTAGGTTGATATGTTTATGAAAGGCTTCCCTTAGCCTCATTTTCCCCTTTTTATCAAATGACTCTTGTTTATGTTAAATATTTCTTCTGCAACAAATGATGTGTGGATGTTACGATCAAGAGGCTTGTTTGGGTTGTTTTCCGACTTTTCATTCGCCATGTCATGTCTAGGCCCTAGGCTTGGGTCGTGAAACAGCTGATGGTATACACCCCCTTCGAGTGATAGCTCCATAGACTAAGAGACCTAGGGAGTCTCACAGACCATATACCTCTCACACAATCTCAATATATTCATCGCCTCACGTTTTCTTTCAAAAAGTTATTTCATCACAACAGGTCTCCATTGTAAAAATGCGTGAGAATGAGCACAAGTATAATCTGTAGATAATTCGAAATTTAGATGTGGTTATATAAATGATAAGATATCTATAGTTTAATCATTAAAGGATGCACTTTTTAATTCTCGAAACTATGACGCTAGTTGTAATTCAACATAAAATCCACTTCTCAATATCTAACATGCCTCAGCATAATCTCTTTACAACTCATCACGGTTCTCAATTTATTTCATGAGTATCTCAATTGCATCAATTATGTAATAAAAAGGCCACAATCACAAGTGTGAATCATTTTCACGAATAGATATGCTTACAAGTATAACTACTTTGTGAAAATCACAATATCACACTCAGTCAACATGTTATCCATAATCTAAAACATACGAATACTCAATTACCTAACCCCAAGTCCAAGAAGGATTAACCAAATATACCTCAAGTCCAAACCACACATGAACACTTTAACAGCAGGAATAACCATGAAATCAACTCCCAAAATGATAACTTTCACGCCTTGAGGGGATACCCTTGGTATGGCCAACACTCAGAAACCATTGTTAGCTCCCAAGTGAACCACTTGGCCTAATCATATATTTACTCAAATCAGTGGAAAACTTAAAATAAAGAGACAATAAGATGAGCAAGCCAAATCATCAATCTGACTCAATGTATAGAGACCATAGACTAATAATCAAACTCCAAATCTATGAAATAAGAATAGTTTTAAAGAAAATCAGTCAAGAGATAAAGATCTCAACATTAACTCATCACTATCTAGTTATTAAGCCTATATCACTACTATCTAGATGGTGCCAATAATAGGTTTATGGCTACCTCAAATTAAAATAAAATATTAAATTCAAAAGTAAGAAAGATATAAGTGGTATCCTTCGAATATAACAGAGGACTCACCAATTAGCTGATAGAAGATAAGATCCTCAATGAAGTGTATGTTGATGATCTCTAGTACCTATCTGTGCATCATGAAAAGATATAGGCCCAAATTGACGTCGATACATGGAATACATGAGTATGTACAATAGCTGAAAAAGAAAGAACACAATCAGGAATACTCAACACAAGGGACTCAACTCAATAATCAACTCCACTCAAGAGACTTAACTCAACCATCAACTCGACTCAAGATACTCAACTCAAAAAGATAAGAAACTCAATTAGAATGTCATAAGTTAAAGAAAAAATATGGTTTACATAGAGACCAATTATATCTAATCTAATCAGAGTACCACCAAGACCTATTTTGGAGTTTCTCTAACCAACAACCATCACCTATGAGCTATTAATGATACAAAAAAGCAGTGGCGTTGCCCACTTGTCCAATATCTATCTAGGTTAAAGGAAACTCCACAATCAATCAAGCCTCTTTAAGCACTTCTGAGGTATAACCCCTATCAATCATCCTATGTTGGTAGCATAGTTATTGAGTTTGAGTTGGGCTTACTCTCACTTAATTTTGTGCTCAATGCTTATAAAACAATCAATCTAATAAATGAGTCTCATAAGAACTCTTCTCAATCCATCAAAATCAATCCTTTTGGCCTATCAACCATCCAATAAGTTTTCAATCACATCTTTAAAGAGGGGTTTAGACAATCTTTAGAGGACTATCAATTTATACCAATCATTTGAGTTCGATCATGAAGACTTTAGGGACCATCAAGTTCTATCAACATCACCATCGCGCTCAATAACAATCAAAATCATAATATCAAGGCTCTAGACTCAATCCCTAGGTCCATTCATGTAATTGTTTTTATGAAATAATATCTAGAGTTTATGAAATAACTTATGTAAAAGTATGTATTCACTAAATCAAGTTCATGATTATCATTAAGCATGTGAAATACATAGAATATATAGTTTCCAGGAAAACATTCAAAGAAACATACACGGAGACTCAACAGTTTCATAATTTTTCTATTACCATAAAAGGAAGCACATGAAAGAACAATTTCACGCTTTAATTTAGCCTTACATATTTGGAAAGTTGATATTAAAATCGAAACTTGACAAATATTAGTTTTCTTAGAGAAAATATTTGATATTAGAACCTTGATGCTTGTCCTTGCAAAAAGAAATTCTTTTCATAGTTCCTTTAGAGTGGAAGAACTTGTATAATATTGGTTAAGAGGCTTCTGTTTGATTCTTGACTTTGAATCGTTAGAGTTCTTGATGAAGAACTCTAATTCTTGAAAAAGAAGAATCAAGAAATCCTTTCTTGGAATGCTTGAATTCATTTTCTCTCAGAGATTCATGAATAGATGAAGAAATTTGGGTTAATAATCTTGAAATCTATGGAGAATCACTTACCCTGATGATGAATCTTGAAAGCTAGCCTAACTTAAAGATTTTCTTGGTGATTCTTAAGCGTTTAAATTAAAAGTTAAAGAGAAGATTTTACTTATGACAAACTAATATTTTATGGTTTTTGAACATTAAAATAAACCCCCAAATGTTGTAGGATAAAAGTTCCCTCAAAATCTAATAAAAGTAAAATGCCCTACATGTGCTTCAGAAAGCCCCATAATCATAATTTCCATATATCTCAAAATCCGTGCGTGATTTCGAAAATCCAACTTCATATTCTCGATCAGGGGAAAATATTTAGTGGGAGATGGGTATAACTTAGATTTTAGAAGACTCGTAGAGAAAAATAATTTTTGCTTGTTTTTGAATTTCCAGTGTCTGTCCGTGCTCAGGCTGCAACACGCCTGGGGCGCGGACTAGTGTATATGTTGCCTCCGCGTTAGGTCCGCGTTGCGCCAAGGGCGCGGACCAATATAATATTTTCCCAGTTTTCTTATTTCATCCAAGGGTATTATTACATTTTAACGTGAAATCTTTCATACTTAGCCATTTTTCAACTCTATAACTCACAAAACCCTCTCTAAAACCTCTCCAAGACTTCATCAAGTCTTTTATTCAAATTCAAAGAGTTCAAGCTCAATTTTGGAACTCAAGGACCCAATCCAAGCTTCAAGTTTCCTTCAACCTCATCTCAAGAAAACCCAAGTTTGAGGTATGTGGGTCTTCATCCATGGGTCCTTTCACCAATGGAGCTCAACCTTCTCTTTATGAAAATTTGCATGATTTCAAGTTGTAATACCTATGGGTATATCTTATTATGAATTATGAAATAAAATTATATTGGGGTTATCACAACCCAAGCCTAAGACCTAGACGTGATACGGCGAATGGGAAGCCTGAAGACAACCTAAACAAGCCACTTAGCATATCATGTACACATCCTTGGTTGCGGAAGCAAATTAGACAATCACAAGAGTCAAATAAATATAAAGGGGAAAAAGGGGCTAAGGGAAATCGTTCATAATAACGATAGCATAAGAAGAGTCAAGCTCTAAAATACAGACAAACCATGACATAATATCAAAGGACACCTCAACATAGAATGGAGCGGGAGCCAAGACACTTCCCGAGCTCACCCTTATTTAATAAGTATCCAATGGAAGAACAAGTCCCTATAAATGATGATTGAGAATAGATATCATCCTCGGAATTGAGGACTCAACAACTAGATTTCTTCACAAGAACCAAACTAGCCACATAGAGGATGGTCAATAGGAGCACCAGTCGATACATGGTAATATCATGTAGGCATAGAGTATGCATTAGTACGTTTGAATATACTAAGTATGTGGGATGCAACGTAACAAGGATCACAAGCTATAATAAACGAGATGCTTAATCATAACCAAGGATTATAAGCTTCCATGTGTAATCAATGCTTAGGATAAGACATTCTTAAGAACAATCAGACTTGCAAAACTTGTTTAACAAAGTAAAGTGACATGAATAGATCATCCAAGTAGCTTGTGCTAGAGGGTGAGGGATATAGTATAGGTCATAACCCCTTCTAGCAGGTAGTAGATGGTATATGATGGTGGAGAAAAAGCATAGATCATAACCCCAACCTATAAGCATGAGATAATACATAATCTTGAGTCGTACATGAGAGTGAGGCATACCACATAGTTCATAACCCCTTGATGTAAGTATACGATGTTGCATAGCATTAAATCGCATATGAGGGTGAGGGATACAACATAGGTCATAACCCCTTCTCGTAGATATAATATATTATTTAGTAGTATTGATTCATACATGAGGGTGAGGCATATAACATAGTTCATAACCCCTTCATGTAGAAATGGCCTTGTACTAGAGGGTAAGGCATATAACATAGTTCATAACCCCTTCTCGTAGGTTTCACAATTCACAAGAACATAAACCTTTGCACAAGAATCCAATAGCTCATCAACAATCAAGACTTGTAAATTCATGCAATA
>JAPFFP010068691.1:0-24896 GCA_026153255.1 Solanum medicagineum
ACTCTTTAACTTGCAATTAAGTTAGTAAGTGAAAAGTTTGTGAAAATATTTTGATTAATTAATATTTAACTTATTAAATATTTTATAATATTTTGAATTAGGATAGGGGTAAAATGGTATCTCAACTTTCAACTTTTTTGTTCTCATTTTTAGTTATATATATATATATAGTTCTTAATTGACTAGTGAGCTCTGCTCGATGAGTGTTGTCGAATGTCTTTGAAAGTTTCACAGTATGAGTTGATGATGCTCTTCTCTTTTCGAGTTCATAATAAAGTTATTGCTATTCATAGTAGAGTGGCTGGAACTCCTCTGGCTCCTTACAGTAATTCAGTGGCTTTCACGTCTTTTAAAAATGTATAAAGAATCTGCGAAATATCAATAAATATCTTTAAATTCTTGTGTCAACGCATAATTTTGTGCCAGTTTTATATATCATCCTAAATCAGTTTATATAACGAATACTAACGACCTGTATTTCTATATTTTTGTACCACAAATGAATACAATTACCACAAAAGTGAATGAATACAAGTGAAAAAGAAGAAAATCTTATTTATGTCAACATACTATTAAAAAAGGTGAACAAGGATATTGACTAGGAATAGAAGTCTAAGTATAACTCTTTTAGAGTGAACTCTATAAGGATCAATAGAGTCTTTGAGGAATAGCTTTTGCACCCATGAAACATTGACGATCCAGTGGCCAAGACAAGGAGCAATCATCGAGCAACACTTTGGAAGATAGAGGATCTGGAGTTATAAACTTCTTTCTGAAGAGTTTTGTTTCGTGTGTGTTATAACTAGAATTATTATTTAGTCTTGTAAGTGTGAGCGTATTTTGAGAGAGTTGTAACAAGAAGTGTGTAAGGACCCAGACTTTGTACAACCTCAATGGAGCATGGAAATTTTGTTTTGAAAAGGTTTTGGATCAAGGTGACACTCCATGGGAACCCTAATGGTTCGTGTGAGGTCACACGGCCCATGTGGAGCCTCCATGGAGTGTCCCTCAGTCTTTAGAGGATGTTTGGCCCTTAAACGTGATATTTTAAACTAAGGTACACCATACTTTGACCTCTCACGATCTGTGTTACACTTCACAGACCGTGTCGTGGGCCATGTGGTGGCCTTGACTTGAAATCCCATAATTTTAGGACCAAGTATGATCACATGGCCAAGTTCACGGCTCGTGTGGGGTGTAACGGATCGTGTGGCCACCCGTAAGGCTTCTAGAGTTAAATTTTTCTAAGTATGGAATCACCGTCTCATAACTTGATCGTGGAAATTTTCTAAGGAGAGAGATACAGGCCGTGTCATGGCCCGTGTAGTCTCCCATAAAGGTGACTTCATTGAAAAATTATAAGTATGGTGTCACGACCCAAGCATAGGGACTAGATATGACATAACGAATGGGAACCCGAAGGGACCCCAAACAAGCTTTTAGCATATCATTCACACATCCTTAGTTGCGGAAGCAAAATAAACTACACAAGTGTCATGACCCAAGCCTAGGGCCTAGATGTGACACGGCGAATGGGGACCCAAAGGGACCCCAAACAAGCTTCTTAGCATATCATTTTATACATCCTCGGTCGCGGAAGCAATTAAACAACAATAAGAGGATACAAATAAGGGCAAGGGACCAAGGGAAGTCTTTCATAGCATAAAACATCAAAGGAGTCAAAGTTCAAAGAATAATACATAACTTATCCAACAACACCTCTAGCATAGATTGGGCGGGGGCGAAGACAACTTTCCAGGCTCACCCTCATAGTCATAAGCATCTAAACAAAGAGAAGAGTCTTTATATAGCATAGGATCAATAGATACCGTCCTCGGAAGTTGAGGACTCACCAAGCTTACTTCAAGTGATAGTACTAACCACGTAGAGGAGGAGGATGATCATGTAGAGCTCCGGTACCTACATGGTAACATCATGTAGGCGTAGAGTATGCATTAGTACATTTGAATCTACTAAGTATGTAGGATGCAATGCCACAAGAGATAAGCAACATAGTAAAAATGCATAATTAGGAAATGGATGAACATATAACAATATGGCAATGCATGAATGATGTTTGAAGTAAACATGCTTATATAGAACATGTTACATGTATAGTAAGAGACTATCGTTATGGAATCCAAGGCCTACCACCTCTTTGGAGAGCCGATTGAGGTATCAACCCCTCAATTGGTTGATAGTTGTCACACTCTACCATCCATAGTGATTGAGGTATCAATGCCTCAATCGATTGATGGTTGTCATACCCTACCATCCATGTTGATTGAGGTATCAACCCCTCAATTGGTAGATGGTTGTCACACCCTTCCATCCATGGTGATTGAGGCATAACACCCCCTCAACAAGGTGTGGTCACTTGCAACACTATAGATACTTTTCATGAAACCAACACATATATATACCTTCCTTTCATCATCATAAAGTCATTCAAACTATAGGTCATTAAATAGATCATAAATAACTTAAGAACCCTAAACCGGATATTTTATCAAATACTTGATGGGTATATGATGCTAGTTTAAAATCATGCAATTCAAGAGCGAAATCATATGAGAAAACCTAATGTAAATCAACCCACCAACACTTGGTAACACTCTCACGCAAGATAAATTAAAACCCTTCATCAAATCTCATCATAAAACATAGGTTCATAGCTCAAAATATGCTTAAACATTCCTCATTTCATGAAAACCCCAACATGGTTTATAATCAAGTTCATAGTAAGAATACCCATAGTAAATCAACACGAAAACATGTAATTTGTATAAAAAGGAAGGTTGGGCCCCATGGGTAAAAGGACCCAATGGTTGAAACCCACATACCTCAACTTTGGAGATTCCTTTGATGAAGATTGGAATGAGAACTTGAAGCTTGAGTGAATTCCTTAAGATCCGAAATGAGTTTGGGACACTTGAAGTTGAGTGAAATATTTGGCTAAGTATTAGAGAGATTTTGGGGAATGTCTTGAATGATATGGGGTTGAAAAATGACTAAGTATAGGTGTTTTTATGCATGGGAAGGATTAGCCCCAAGGCCTCAAGGCCCCAAAGCCTTGGAACAAAAGATTGAACTGGCAACAAAAATACACGTCTCCGCGCCTTGGCCGCATCGCGCCAGGGGCGTGGATCAACACCGGATAAGGAATTTTTGGAAAAATGAAATTTTGACACGTTTGCTCTAAAATCAGGATTAGATCTATGTTCCACTCAATTTTGCCCCCCGATCACGCATACAAAGTTGGAATTTTGATATCACAGATAGATTTTGAGATGTATGGAAATTATGAATATAGGTATTTCCAAGGCATATTTTTGAGAACTTGTTAGCGTCGTTTAAATATCTCCCCCTTGTGAACATTCATCCCCGAATTCCAAAGAAACGTACATAAGAAGGATAATCATGAAGAGCTCAACCCCAACAAGAATGCAGCAATGCAATTGAACATTATTTCAAAATCTCAACATAAGTGTCAAAATCACTATGAACTGGTCAACATAAACATGAATGCATGCAAATGAAATAAGGGCTGATACATAAGACTTGAAATCACATAGGGCACTTGAATTAGTACCTTAGGCTCGTGTAGAATCAAAGAGATAGGGATATTGCTTTTGCATGTCCGCCTTGGCTTCCCATGTAGCACTTTCAACTTGTTGGTTTTTCCAAAGGACCTTGACGAAAGCAACATCCTTGTTCCTCAACCTCTTCACTTGTCTATCAAAGATATCTACCGGAACTCTTCATAAGTCAAATTATCTTCAACAACACCCACAACATCAAGAGGCATAATGGCACTTGGGTCACCCACACACTTTCTCAACATAGACCCATGAAAGACTGGATAAACCATACTCATATCATTAGGAAACTCCAACTCATAGGCCACCTTACCAATCCTCCTACACACTCTATAAGGACCAACAAATCTTGGACTCATGTCACGACCCAAGCCTAGGGCCCATACGTGACATGGTGAATGGGGAACCCAAAGGAACCCCAAACAAGCCTCTTAACTTGTCATTACACATCATTGGTCGCAGAAGCATATAAGAGACATAAAAGAGTAAGAATAGGGAAAAGGGACTAAGGGGAAAACTTGCTTAACATTATAAACAATAGAAAAAGAGTCAAGATCATATCACAGATACATAACGTATCCAAGAAACACCTACATAGATAGAGCAAGGGCCAAGACAAAGTAATCGGGCTCACCCACATAGTCAAAATAGAATGTAAAGGAGAATGTCTCAATACATTATAAAAACATCATAGACTAAGTGCCCCGAAGTGGAGGACTCACCAACTAGCTTGAGTAGTATCGTACTAGCCATGGGGAGGAGGAGGATGATCAACTTGGGCACCGATTCCTACATGGTGATATTATGTAGGCAACAGTATGTATTAGTACATTTAGATGTACTAAGTATGTAGGATACAATGCAACAAGACACAGGTATCATCATCAACATGCATAACAATAGGAAATAGGAATAATATAACAATATGGCATGTATGATCAATGCATAAGTAAAGCATGCTTAAGTAACTCATGCTCATTTAGAATATCATATATGTAGAAGAGACCAAGCTAGATTTTCAAAGTGCAAACCCCTTGGTAGGTTGGTGATGTTGCCGCCCCATCACTTAGGTGTTGAGGTACAAACCCCTCACTAGGTTGGTGACGATGCCGCCCCGTCACCCCGGTGGAGAAGTACAAACCATTCACTAGGTTGATGAGTACAAGCCCCTATCTAGGTTCGTGATGATGCCACCCCATCACTAGGTGGAGAAGTACAAGCCCTTCACTAGGTTGATGAGTATAAACCCCCATCTAGGTTATCCGGGTTCTTAGTCCCCCCCCTCCCCCCAAGATTGGGAATGGCCTAATGCAATACTTTATATAAAATTTATCATATACATAATCTCATCCATCGTCATATAGTCAATCATATCATACTTCATGCTTTGGACCTTCAATCCCTCAAGAAACAATAGTCGGAAGTTTTAACAAACACATAGAGGGTGTGTAATGCTTGTATAAAACCATGAAATATAGAGATGAAATCATACAAAAAACTCCATTGTAAAACCATCAATCAACACCTTGCAACACCTTTAAGCAACATGCATCAAAACCCCTCCTCAAATCTTACAATAGATCAAAGATTTATAGCTCAAAACATAGCGAAATAGTCACAATTTCACATAGTTTTAACATAATGTGGAGTGAATTTTATAATAAGAAAGATTTATTTGTAAATCAACTTTAAATCATGAAATTTGAGTAAAAGGAGGCTTGGGCATCATGGGTGAAAAGAACCCATGAAAGAAACCCACATTGCTCAGCTTGAAGATGAACTTGGTGAAGATTGGATATGGAGACTTGAAGTGTGAAGAAGAATCTTGAAGGAAAACCTTAGTTCAGTATGAGGGTTTTGATGCTTGAATTTAGGAGTGAAAATATGGCTAAGTATAAGTAAAAACACGTTTGGGAACACTTAGGCCCAATACTTAGAAGTCTTGGACCGAACTTAAAAAAACAGGCACCATTTTACACAGAGGCGCGTTGTGGAAGTGACGTGGATTCTTCTCTAGAATTAACACTTTGAAAAATTATAATTTCTCATCTTTCACTCTTAAATCGGGGTTAGACCCTTCTCCCCCTAATTTCGACCCTCTTCATAAGAATTAGAAGTCAGATTTTCGAAATCATGCATGGATTTTGAGATATGTGGAATTTAATATTCGGGGCATTCGAGGCACATTTTTGGATACTTTTTGGGGTCGTTGCAGTATCTTTCCCTTGGGAACATTCGTCCCTAATTGTAAAGAGACATACAAGATAAGAGTGATCATAAATAAATCAGCCCCAACAAGAATGCAACATTATATTTCAAACAAACATAAGTGTAAAATCATCATAAGTTTGCCAACTTAAACATGAATGCATATGAATGACATAAGGGCTGAAATATAAGACATGAAATCATATAAAGGACTTAGGATTAGTACCTTACGCTTGAGTAGAGTGGAAAGATAAGGATATGGCTTTTGCATGTCCTCTTCGGCCTCCCAAGTAGCACTTTCAACTTGTTGGTTCCTCCAAAGGACCTTAACGGATACCACCTCCTTGTTCCTCAATCTCTTCACTTGCCTATCAATGATCTGAACCAGAACCTCCACATAAGTCAAGTTATCCTCAACAATACCCACAACATCAAGAGGCACAATAGCATTAGGATCACCAACACATTTCCTCAACATAGAGACATGGAACGAATGGACCAAATTCATTCACTAGGCAACTTCAACTCATAAGCTATGTGCCAACCCTCAAGACCTCATAAGGATCAACATATCTTAGAATCAACTTCCCTTTTTTACCAAAACGGACCACACCTTTCATTGGAGTAACTTTCAAATAAACCCAATCACCTACTTTAAATTCAAGGTCTCTTCTTCTCACATCGACATAGGATTTTTGATGACTCTGGGTTATTTTTGACCTTTCCATAATCATAATAACCTTCTCAAGAGCCTCCATAACCAGATCCAGTCCCAATAAAGCCACCCCTCCAACCTCAAACTGACCAACCAACGATCTACAACGTCTCCCATAAAGAGTCTGAAAAGGAGTCATACTGATGCTAGAGTGATAGCTATTGTTGTATCCAAACTCAATCAAAGGAAGATGGTTATCCTAACTACCCCTTAACTCCAATACATATGCCCTAAGCATATCTTCAAGTGTTTGAATGGCTCTTTCAGCTTGACCATCCATTTGGGCGTGAAAGGCCGTACTAAGGTGAAGTTTTGTACCAAGACCCCTTTGAAAAGAACTCCAAAAGTGTGAAGTGAATTGTGAACCACAATCTGATATGATAGACAAAGGAACCCCATGCAATCTCACTAACTCATGGATGTACAACCTTGCATACTCCTCAGCCCCATATGTAGTCTTAACCGGTAAAAAGTGAGCCAATTTCATCATCCTATCAACCACAACCCAAATGGAATCAAAACCCTTCCTAGTCTTGGGCAACTCAACCACAAAATCCATATTAATCACCTCCCACTTCCAAGTGGTAATCTCTATTTCTTGGGTTAGGCCGCCCGACCTTTGATGTTCGGCTTTGACTTGTTGACAACTATGGCAACCGGAAATGAATTTGGCAATGTCCCTCTTCATGCCTCCCCACCAATACATGTCCCTCAAGTCTATACATTTTGGTGGAATCGGGATGGATAGAATGAGAAGAATTATGGGCCTCATCAAGGATCTTCTCCCTCAAACCATCAACACAAGGCACACACAACCTACCTTGGTACCTAAGGGCCCCATCTCCCCCCCGGAAGAAAGCCTCTACTTTTCCCTTTTTCACCAAGGCCTTCAATTCAAGCAAGGAGAAGTCAAGATCTTGTTTTGCTATCACCTCATCAACCAATGAAGACTTAGACCCATCAACAACAATAACACCATCATCACCAACCTCTTCCAACCTAACCCCAAATCAAGCCAAGTGATGCAACTCCCCAGCCATCTCCCTATCTCCACCATCAATATCGGTTAGGTTATCCATAGACATCCTACTCAAAGCATCTTCCACCATATTCGTCTTAACTGAATGATAGTGCACACTCATATCATAGTCTTTAAGAAGATCTAACCATCTCCTTTGCCTCAAGTTGAAATCCTTTTGAGTGGAAACATATTGGAGGCTTTTATGATCGGTGAACACATCCACATGCACCCAATATAAGTAGTGATGCCAAATCTTTAGGGCAAACACAATGGCGGCTCACTCTAGATCATGGGTAGGGTAGTTCCTTTCATGTACCTTGAGTTGTCTAGAAGCATAAGCTATGACCTTACCATTTTGCATCAACAACCCAAACCAACCTGAGAAGCATCACAATACATCAAAAATCTGTCAAACCCATCCAGTAGTGACAATATAGGAGCGGACACAAGTTTGTGTTTCAATGTTTGGAAGCTCCTCTCACATTCATCGGTCCACACAAACTTAACCTTCTTTTGAGTCAATTTTTTCATAGGGGAGCAATGGAGGAGAACCCATTCACAAACCTTCTATAATAACCCGCGAGGCCCAATAAGCTTCTAATATCCGATAGGATCAATGGTTTAGGCCAATTTCTAATCACATTGATTTTCTTACGATCCTTATACCATCCCCCGGCACCACATGACCTAAGAATGCAACTTCCTTCAACCAAAATTCACACTTGTCATATTTGGCATACAATTTCTCCTCCCTCATTCTTTGCAACACAACCCTCAAATGCCCTATATACTCCTCCGTACTATGTGAATAGATCAATATAGCATCAATGAAGACCACAACAAAGGAATCAAGGTAGAGTTTGAAGACCCTATTCATTAGGTCCAAGAAGATGGCTGGTGCATTGGTCAACCCAAAAGACATCACAACAAATTCATAATGTCCATATCTAGTCCAGAAGGCCGTCTTGGGAATATCACACTCCCTCACACTAACTTGATGAGATACCTGGACCGAAGATTAATCTTAGAGAAGAAGCTAGACCCTTGCAATTGGTCAAAAAAGTCATCAATCCTTAGAAGAGGATATCTATTCTTGATGGTGACCTTATTGAGCTGTCAATAGTTAATGCATATGCTAAGTCACCCATCCTTCTTTTTCACAAACAACACTAGAGCACCCAAGGTGATTGACTAGGTCTAATAAATCCCTTTTCCAACAAATCTTTCAATTGTTCCTTTAACTCCTTCAACTCCGCTGGGGCCATAGGTTGAGTATTGGGGAGGAGGTCTATACCAAAATCTATTTTCCTTTTGGGAGAAACGCTGAGAAGGTTATTTGGAAAGACATCAAGAAACTCATTTACAACCGGAACCGACTCTATGGAAGGGGCTTTAGACTCCACATCTTTAACCCTCACAAGATGATAAAGACACCTCTTAGAGATCAATTTACGGGCTTTAATGCATGAAATGAATCTAACCTTGACCACCACATCTTGACTTTCCTATTTAAGGACGGGTTAATTAGGGAATTGAAACATGACTCTACGGGTTCTACAATAAGTAGAAGCACAGTAGACATGCAACTAATCCATTCCAAGAATGATACCAAAATCTACCATATCTAATTCAACAAGATCACAAGGCATTAACTTATGCAAAATGCAAATAGGACAACTTCTATAAACTTTTCTAGCAATAATAGAGGTACCAATAGGAGTAGACACTTCATATGACTCATGCAACAACTCAGGGTCAACATGGAACTTTTTAGTAACAAAAGGGGTAATAAAGGAAAGAATGGCACCCGGATCAATAAAAGCATATACATCAAAGTCAAAGATTTTCAACATACCGGTAACAACATCGAGAAGCTCACGAAACCCTTGCCTCCCAAGTAGAGCATAAAACCAATTGTGCTTTAGGGCACCACCTTGAGAACCACCTCTACCCAATGGAAGAGCATTTGTACCCCGGCCCTTGCCACAATTTCTTGGACAATCCATCTTCTTGTGACCAAGTTCCCTACATTCATAGCATGCATTAAAACCCTTCAAAGGCGGGCCACTATGACTCTTCCCACATGTAGGACACACATCAATAGGAGCCACACCACCAACACCTTGAGGCCTGGGGATGTCATTAGTAAACCCCCTATTAGTATCATGAGAAGACCCTTGGCCTTGATGGAACCAACCACCCAATTGGAACTTACCCCCAGGACGAGCCCTCTTGGTCTCATGCCCCCTTCTCTTCCTCAACTTTTCCTCCTCCATTTGCTCAGCATATGTCATCAACTGAGACAAGTCTATGTTACTAATTAGCAAGGCGGACCGACATTCTTCACTCACCAAGTCGGAAACCCCCATCACAAATTTATTCATCCTAGATCTAGGATCGGCCACCAAATGAGGAGCATACTTTTAAAGTTGATTAAACTTGAGGGCATACTTCCTCGCACTCATAGTACCTTGTTTCAAGTTCATAAACTCTACCAACTTCGGTTCCCTACGCTCAAGAGGAAAAAATCGATTAAGGAAAGCCAATTTGAACTCCTCCTAAAGCATCGCATAACCATTTCCCTTCTCCCGCTTCCATTAATCATACCATATTTGGGCTACCCCTTTGAGTTGGTATGCAACTAACTCTGCCATTTTATTCGGCCCAATACCCATGATATTCAAGATCTTGTAGATCTCATCAATGAACTCTTATGGATCTTCTTCCACCTTTGACCCATAGAACACCGGAGGATTCATCCTCATGAAGTCTATTACCCTAGCTCCCGGGGTAGTAGAATGAGAGGCTTGGGCCCCTTGATTTACTTGGTTGGCCACAACTTAGGCAAGCATAGTACGAGCATCACGAAGTTCACCATTGGTAGGTTGCTCCTCGGGAGTTTGGGCGCTTCTTCCTTTAGTGTTTGGCATGATCTAGGATAGTAAAGAACAATCATTAAGGGGAAAAACTTACTACAACTCTACAGTACGACTTAGAACATGAAAAAGGGAAATATTTCCTAAAACGTCTCACAGCCTACTATTCATAGTCATGGCGCACTTCACAACCGTGAATAGAACTTTAATCAACTCGGTGTGTTGGACTCCGAGGATCTATCAACCTAGTGCTCTAATACCAAGTTTGTCACAACCCAAGCCTAGGGCCTAGACGTGACACGGCAAATGGGGGATCTGGAGGAACCCCAAACAAGCCTCTTAACTTGTCATTACACATCACTGGTCGTGGAAGCATATGAGAGACATAAAAGAGTGAGAATAGGGCAAAAGGACTAAGGCAAAAGCTTGCATAACATCATAAACAATAGATAAATAGTCAAGATCATATCATAGATACATAACATGTCCAAGAAACACCTCTAATACATAGATAGAGCAGGGGCCAAGACAAAGCACTCGGGCTCACCCGCATTGTCATAATAGAATGTAAAGGAGAATGTCTCAATACATAATACGAACATCATAAACTAAGGTCGCCAAAGTTGAGGACTCGCCAACCAGCTTGAGTAGTATCGAACTAGCCACGGGGAGGAGGATGATTATTAGCTTGGGCACCGGTTACTACATGGTGATATCATGAAGGCAAGAGTATGTGTTAGTACATTTGAATGTACTAAGGATGTAGGATGCAACAACAAGAGATAGACATCATAATCAAAATGCATACAATAGGCATAATATAAACATATGACATGTATGATCAATGCATAAGTAAAATATGCTTAAGTAACTCATGCTCATATAGAATATCATATGTGTAGAAGAGACCAAACTAGATTTCCAAAGTACAAACCCCTTGGTAGGTTGGTGATGATGCCGCCCTATCACTTAGGTGGTGAAGTACAAACCCCTCACTAGGTTGGTCAGGATGCCGACCCATCAGCACGGTGAGAAAGTACAAACCCTTCATTAGATTGATGAGTACAAACCCCCAAATAGGTTAGTGATGATACCGCCTCATCACTAGGTAGAGAAATACAAACCCTTCACTAGGTTGATGAGTACAAAGCCCCATCTAGGTTATCCGGGTTCCTAGTCCCCCAGGATCGTGCATGGAAACTTTAGCTCATTTCATTGTCATATAGTGAATCATAACATATCTCATGCTTTGGACCTTTAATCCCTCAAGAAACCATAGCTGGACATTTTATCAAACACTTAGAGGATGTGTAATGCTAGTTTAAAACAATGAAAATAGAGATGAAATCATACAAGAAAATCCATTGTAAAACCATCAATCAACACCTTGCAACACCCTCAACCAACATACATCGAAACCCCTCCTCAAATCTTATAATAGATCACAGATTTATAGCTCAAAACATAGCAAAACAATCACAATTTCACATAGCTTTAACAGAGTGCACAGTGATTTTTATAATAAGTAAAACCCATTTGTAAATCAACTTTAAATCATGCAATTTGAGTAAAAGGAGGCTTGGGTATCATGGGTGAAAGGAACCATGAAAGAAACCCACATACCTTAGCTTGGAGATGAACTTGGTGAAGATTGGAGATGGAAACTTAAAGGTTGAAGAAGAACCTTGAAGGAAAACCTTAGTTTCGAATGAGGTGTTTGGGAACACTTAGGAACCATTTCCCAGAGGCGCGTTGAGGAAGCGACACAGATTCCTCTTTGGAATTTTGCACTTTGAAAAATATAACTGCTAATCATTCGCTCTTAAATTGGGGTTAGACCCTTTCCCCAATGATTTTGACCCTCTGAACAAGAATATGAAGTCGAATTTTTGATATCGAGCACAAATATTGAGATGTATGGAATTTAATATTTTGGGCATTCCAAGACACATTTTTGGGCACCTTTTGGGTTCGTTTCAATTTAATTTATACTTCTTACCAAAACAAACCACACCCTTCATGGGGGAGACATTATAATAGACCTAATAACCAACCTTAAATTCAAAATCCCTTGTCCTTATATTGGCACAGGACTTTTGACGACTTTGGGCTATTTTCAATATTTCTCTTATCATCCTTACATTCTCCATGGCCTCCAAAACCAGATACGTACCTAACAAAGCCATCTCCCCTACTTCAAACCATCCAACCGGGGACTACAACGTCTACCATAGAGAGCCTCAAAAGGAGCCATACCAATTCTAGAATGATAGCTATTGTTGTAAGCAGAATCAATGAGTGGAAGATGATCATCCCAACTACCCTTAAACTCCAATACATAGGCATTAAGCATATCCTCAAGAGTTTGGATAGTTCTTTCGGCTTCGCCATCTGTTTGAGGGTGAATGGCCATATTAAGCTTTACCTTGATACCAAGACCTCTTTGGAAGGACCTCCAAAAGTGAGAAGTGAATTGAGCACCACGATCTAATATGATAGACAAGGGCACCCTATGCAATCTAACCAATTCATGAATGTACAACTTAGCATAATCTTCGGCACCCATAAGTAGTCTTAATCGTCAGGAAATGAGCCGACTTTGTCATTCTATCAACCATAACCCAAATAGAATCATAACCCTTTCTAGTCTTAGGAAACCTAACCACAAAGTCCATGTTAATTTCCTCCCACTTCCAAGTAGGAATATCTATATCTTGGGCTAGGCCACCCAGCCTCTGACGTTCGACTTTGACTTGTTGGCAATTATCGAAACCGAATACAAGCTTAGCGATATCTCTCTTCATACCATCCCACCAAAACACTTCCCTCAAATCTCTATACATTTTTGTAGTAACAGGGTGAATAGAATAGGAAGAATTATGAGCCACATCAAGAATCTTCT
Organism: Solanum medicagineum; assembly: GCA_026153255.1. Taxonomy (NCBI): domain Eukaryota; kingdom Viridiplantae; phylum Streptophyta; class Magnoliopsida; order Solanales; family Solanaceae; genus Solanum; species Solanum medicagineum. Next base: position 13,322 of record JAPFFP010068691.1, read on the forward strand.
CTCTCAAGTCACCAACACAAGGCACACACAATCTACCTTTGTACCTAAGGGCACCATCTCCCCCTTGGGAGAAAACTTCCACCTTACTATCTGTCACCAAGGCCTTCAACTATAACAAAGCGCCTTCACCTCCTCAACCAACGTAAATTTTGAACCATCAACAACCACAACCCCACAATTATAAACCTCCTCCAACCTAACTCCCAATCTAGCCAACCGATGGACCTCTCTAGCCACCTCCTTGCCCGCATCATCAACATGTGCTGCGCTACCCGTAAACACCCTACTCAAAGCCTCGCCACAACAATGGCCTTACCGGGGTGATAATACACACTCATATCATAATCCTTAAGAAGCTCTAATCACCTTTGTTGTCTTAAGATGAGATCATTTTGGGTGAACAAATATTGGAGACTCTTATGATCAGTAGACACATCAACATGCAACCCATATAAGTAATGACGCCAAACTTTCAAAGAAAATACCATGGCTGCCAAATCAAGAACATGGGTAGGATGATTCTTTTCATGTACCTTAAGTTTTCTAGAGGCATAAGCTATCACCTTACCATTTTGCATCATAACACAACCCAAACCAATTTGTGAGGCATCACAATACACAACAAACCATTCCAACCTTTCCAGTAGAGACAAGATAGGAGTGGAGACAAGGTTATCTTTCAAAGTTTGAAAAATCTTTTCACACTCATTGGTCATCACAAACTTGGCCTTCTTTTGGGTCAACTTAGTCATAGGAGAAGCAGTAGAAGAGATACCACTAACAAACCTCTGATAGTAACCCGCTAAGCCTAAGAAGCTTCTAATATCGGATAGAATCAAAGGTCTAGGCCAATTTCTAACCACTTCTATCTTTTTAGGATCCACCTAAATACCCCCCCCCCCATACCACATGACCAAGGAACGCAACCTCTTGCAACCCAAACTCACACTTCTCATACTTAGCACACAACTTCTCTTCCCTGAATTTTTGTAGCACCACCCTCAAATAACTCACATGCTCCTCCTCACTATGGGAATAAAATCAAGATATCATCAATAAATACCACCATAAACAAATCAAGGTCGGGTTTGAAGACCCTATTCATAAGATCCGTGAAGATAGTCGGTGCATTGGTCAACCAAATAGACATAACCACGAATTCATAGTACCTAACCTAGTTTGGAAGTCAATCTTGGGAATGTCACACTCCCTCACCCTCACTTTGTGATACACATACTGAAGATCCATCTTAGAGAAGTGACTAGCCCCTAAACGTTGGTCAAAAAGATCATCAATCCTTGGTAAAGGGTACTTATTCTTGATGGTGACCCTATTAAGTTGCCGGTATCAATACACATTCTTACAGAACCATCCTTCTTATTCACAAACAACACTAGTGCACCCCAAGGTGATTGGCTAGGCCTAATAAAATTCTTTTTTAACAAATCCCTCAATTGCTCTTTCAACTCCTTTAACTCCACCAGGGCCAAACGGTAAGGGGGAATAGAAATGGGTTGAGTATCGGGAAGGAGATCTATGCAAAAATCTATTTCCCTTTCGGGAGGAACACCAAGAAGCTCACTAGAGAAGACATCTAGGAACACAATAACCGCAGGGACCAACTCTATAGGAAGGACTATGTATTCAATATCCCTAAAACTCACAAGATGATAGAGACACCCCTTAGAAATCAACTTGGGGGCCTTAATGCAAGAAATGAATCTATCCTTGACCACCACATCATGACTCTCCCACTCAAGGATGGATTCATTAGGGAATTTGAATTTGACCCCACGAGTTCTACACTCAATAGAGGCATAATATGGATGCAACCAATCTATCCCAAGAATGACATCAAAATCCACCATATCCAACTCAACCAAATCACAAGGAAATATTTTATGCAAAATTAAAATGGGACAATTTCTATAGGCCCTTAAAGCAACAATGGATACAACAATGGGAGTAGACACCTTATATGGCACACACAACAATTCGGTTCAACTGAAACTTTTTGGCAACAAAAGGAGTAACAAAAGAAAGAGTGGCTCCCAGGTCTATCAGTCCATAAACATCAAAATCAAAGACCTTTAACATACCAATGACAACATCAGCTACCTTCTCTACCCCTTGCCTCCCTTGAAGAGAATAGAACCGATTGTGCCATGGGGCACCAGCTTGTTGACCTCCCCTTCCCAAAAGAAACACATTTACACCCCGACCTTGCAGATGACCATCTCTACCCTTGTTTTGATTATGAGGACAATCAATATTCTTATGACCCATTTCTCCATAACTATAGCATGCATTAGTGTCCCTCAAACATGGGCTGTTATCTACCACACCTTGGGTAGGATTAGGCACCACACTAACACCATCTTGGACCCTTAGGTTCTCGTTAGAAAACCTTCTATTAGGAGCATTTGAAGACCCTTGGCCTTGATGAAATCGGCCAACCTTGGTACCTTGGAACCTTCATTCAAAACGGGCCCTCTTGGCCTCACCACTCCTCTTTTTTCTAAGCTTCTCCCCTTCCAATTGTTCGGCATAATTCATGAGATGGGACAAGTCCATACCACTAATCAACATGGCGGCACAACATTCTTCATTTTCCAAGTCAGAAACATCCATCACAAACTTGTTCATTCTAGACCTTGGCTCGGCCACAATTTGTAAAGCATATATAGAGAGTTGATTGAACTTTAGGGCATACTCCCTCACACTCATAGACCCTTGCTTCAAATTCATCACCTCCGTCATTTTGTCCTCCTTTAGCTCAAGAGGAAAAAACTAATTGAGAAATGTTGCCTTAAACTCCTCCCAAAGGATCACATTGTTGTTCTCCTTCTCTTCCTTCCATTGAGTAAACCATATTTGGGACACCCCTTTGAGTTGGTAGGCTGCCAACGTATCTTTCTCCTCAGATCTAACACCTCTGATAGACAACACTTTGTACACCTCATCAATAAATTCTTGAGGGTCCTTATCCACCTTAGACCCATGAAACTCCGGTGGGTTCATCCTCATGAAATCCTTACCCTAGATGCTAGAGTAAGAGCATGAGAGGCTTGGGCCCCTTGGTTGATTTGATTAGTCATAGCTTGAGCTAGCATGGCAATAGCACCGGAACTCTTCATGAGCCGGTTGTTCTTCGGGTGTACAAGCTCTTCTTCCTCTTGGGATAGGCATGATCTAGCATAGCAAAAAATATTGATTAGAGGAAATCCTTAACTTTACTTCTATAGCACGACATGGATAAAGAAGACGGGAAACATTTCCTAAAATATCTCATAGACTCTTACTCCTAGTTGTGGTGCACTTCACAACTATGAATAAGACTCTAATAGACGTGGTATGTTGTATGTCCAGGACCATTAACAACATAGTGCTCTGATACCAAGTTTGTCATGACCCAACCCTAGGGCCTAGATGTGACACGGCGAATGGCGACCCAAAAGGACTCCAAACAAGCCTCTTAGTATATCATAACAATATGGATGCATGAATGATGCTTGAAGTAAACATACTTATATAGAACATATTACATGTGTAGTAAGAGACCATCGTTATGGACTCCAAGGCCTATCACCCCCTTGGAGAGGCGATAGATGTATCAACCCCTCAATTGGTTGATGGTTGTCACACCCTACCATCCATGGTAATTGAGGTATCAACCCCTCAATTGTTTGATGGTTGTCACACCCTACCGTCCATGGTGATTGAGGCATAGTACCCCCTCAACAAGGTGTGGTCACTTACAAAACTATAGATACTTTTCATGAAACCAACACAAAATACCTTCTTTTCATCATCATAAAGTCATTCAAATTATAGGTCATGCAATAGATCATCAATAACTCAAGAACCCTAAACCAGACATTTTATCAAACACTTGGTAGGTGTCCGATGCTAGTTCAAAATCATGCAATTTAAGAGTGAAATCCTATGAGAAAACTTAATATAAATCAACCCACCAACACTTAGTAACATCCTCATTCTAGATACAATAAAACCCTTTATCAAATCTCATCATAAAACATAGGTTCATAGCTCAAAACATGCTTAAAAAGTCCACATTTCATGTAAACCCCAACATAGTTTATAATCAAGTTCATAGTAAGAATATCCAGAAGTAAATCAACTTGAAACCTATAATTTGTATAAAAAGGAAGGTTGGGTACCATGGTGAAAGGACCTAATGGTTGAAACCCACGTATCTCAACTGTCGAGATTCCCTTTATGAAGATTGGAATGAGAACTTGAAGCTTGAGTGAATTCCTTAAGTTCCGGAATGAGTTTGGGATACTTGAATCAAAGTGAAATATTTGGATAAGTGTTAGAGAGAGTTTTGGAGAATTTCTTGAATGATATGGGGTTGAAAAATGACAAAGTATAGGTGTTTTTATGCATGGAAAGGCTTAGTTCCAAGGCCTCAAAACCTTGGACTGAAAAAGTGAACTGCAATAAAAATACACGTCTCCGTACCCTGGCCGCATCGCGCCAGGGACGCGGATCGACACTGGATAAGAAATTTTTGGGAAAATGAAATTTTGATACGGTTGCTCTAAAATCAGGTTTAGATCCATTTCTCACTCAATTTTTCCCCCTGATCACGAAATATGATGTCAAATTTTTGATATCACGCACGAATTTTAAGATACATGTATGGGCATTGTTAGGCACATTTTTGGAAACTCTTTAGGGTCGTTTCAACAAGAGTTATAAATAACAGGAAATGGGACTAGGGGAAGTCTTGATATTCATAAAAGCTTAAAAGAGTCAAGCTCATAGCATAAGTACATCAATTATCCAACAACCCTCTAACATGGAATGGAGCGGGGGCCAAGACACTTTCCGGGCTCATCCTCATAGTATCAAGTATTCAACATAAGGAAATATCAAATAGCAAGAGTAACATAGATAGCATCCTCGGACTTGAGGACACACCAAAGCTTATCTCCAAAGCACCGAACTAGCCACGTGGAGGATGATCGAGAGGTGCTCCGGTCCTTTCATTGTAATATCATGTAGGTATAGAGTATGAGTTAGTACGTTTGAATGTACTAAGTATATAGGATGTAATGTGTCAATACATAAGCCATTAGAGTTAAAATGCGTAATCATAAGCAATGGATAGGTATAATATTAATATGGCATGCAAGATCAATGTTTGAAGTAAAACATGCTTGTAAATCATATAACTTGCATAGTACGTATCACATATGGGAAGAGACTATAGTCAACATAGACCAAGCGAACTACTACTTGGAATCCAAGGCATGTCACCTCCTTGTAAGGTATTGAGGTACCCACCCCTCAGCAGGGTGATTGGGCACATCACCCCCCAAAATGGTGATCGAGGTATGTTAGCCCTCAACATGGTGATTAGGCATGTCACCCCCAACAAGGTGATTGAGGCATGTCACCCCCTCAACAAGGTGGTTGGGCATGCCCACCCCAACAAGGTGTGATCTACTTGTAACATCATAGATACTTTTCATGAATTCAATGCATACATACAAACCCTTAATCATCATAAAGTCACTTGACTTATAAACTATGTAATAGATCATCAAAACTTGAGAATTCTTGTCAAGACTTTTTATCAAACACTTGGCGGGTTCGTAATGCTTGTTCAATATCATAAAATTTAAGAGTTAAATAATATGAGAAAACTCAATGTAAATCAATCCACCAATATATAGTAAAACCTTCACGTAAGATACCTTGAAATTCATCATCAAATCTCATAATAAATCATAGTTTCACAGCTCAAAACATGCATAATCTCAATAGATAAATCCAATTTATAGTATAAGCTTGAAATAAATGTACATGCACAATCAATCAATATTTCATAAAACTCCAACATAATATATGCTCATATTTCATAATAATGGATACCTATAAGTAAAACAACTTGAAAACATGCAATTTTCATAAAAGGAAGATTGGACTCCATGGGTGAAAGGACCCAATGGATGAAATCCACATACCTAAATTTAGGGATTCCTTGATGTAAACTTGGAAGGAGGCTTGAAGCTTGGATTGAGTTCTTAAGATCCAATGTGAGCTTGAAATCCTTGGACTTGGGATGAGATTTTTGATAAAGTGTTGGAGAGGTTTTAGAGAGAGTTTTTGAGTGATATAGAGTTGAAAAATAGCTAAGTATGGGACATTTCATGTGTAAATGGGCATGGGCCATGACCCTAATGCCCTTAGGCCAACACAGAACATTAAGAAAAAACTAATACTGCTCCGCGATGGGTCCGCGTCCCGGAGCCATCGCACACAACTACTGTTTTTGAAAAATTAGCCAAAATTATTTTTCACTATGGGTCTTTTAAAATTTAGATTATTCCTATTTCTCACTCAATCTTTCTCCTGATCAAGAATATGAAGTTAGATTTTTGATATCACGCACATATTTTGAGATATATGGAAATTACAACTATGGGCATCTTCAAAGCATATTTTTGGGGCATTTCATATGGGATCTTCAAAATCAAGCTAATTTCACTTTCAATCCTTCAATTCAAGATTATTTATGTTGTTGAAGGTCATCATGGTTCTCCTACATCAAGCCAAGTCCAAAGGAATTCCATTGGCTAAGTTTTTCACAAGTACCGATAAATTGGTCAACTTTAAATGGTCATATCTCTTCGTGCGAAATGAAATGATGAAACACGACCTATCAAATTGAATATCTTTGAATTATCTTTCCAACGCATCTAGTTTCACCTCATTCCGAGTTCGGAGCAAGAAGTTATGCCCTTTTTCGTAGAATCTGTCTAGGCTAGATAGGGTGCCTTCACAGACCATGAAGAGCTTCACGACCTGTGAAGCTAGCTATGAGATGTTTCGGGTAAAACTTAAAGAGGCATTTTGTTTAGGTGTTTTTGATATTTTAACTCATCCCTAAGGCTTTTTAAGACCTTTAAACCCCCTTTTACATTCCTAAACCTCTCCTACACTAATTCTAAACCATCATTCAAGGCTAACACTTAGTCCCTAGAATCAAAATCTTTCAAGCCTCCCTCTAAAATCTCTTATGGATTGGGATTTTTGAAATAAAGGAAAGCTCATTTCTTCTCCAAATGTAATGACCCAAATATTGTACGACTTCGTTGGAACTTGAGGATTTTATTTTTGGACAAAATTAGGACCAAGTGTCGTCTCAAGGGAGACTACACGGCCCGTGTGAGGTCATACAGACCATGTGGCCTTCAGTGATATGACACTTGGCCTTAATTTTTTAGAGTGTGACCTTAGTATGGAGTTTCAGGCTAAGGCACGTCACACTTGGACCCACACGGGCTGTGTGAAACTTCATGGACCATGTGGAGGGCCATGTGAATGGCCTTAAGCTTGATATGACTATTGTTTTCCTAAGTATAGTCACACGGCCAGTCACACGGCTCGTGTGACATGATAGGGCCGTATGGCCCTCCGTTGAGTTGATTTCATAAAATTTTTCTAAGTATGGGATCTTCAATCTCAATCTAGGTTTAACTTCAAGCCTTCAGTTCAAGTAGATTTATGTTGTTTAAGGCCATCATAGGTCTCCTAGATCAATTCAAGTTCAAAGTAATTTCATTGGCTAAGTTTTTCATAAGTGTCGACTGAAGGGTCAACTTTAAATGGGCATATCTCTTAGCACAAAATGAATTGGGTGATCCACAACCTATTAGATTAAAGATCTTTTAATTAGCTTTCCAACGCATTTTTTTCACCTTATTCCAAGTTCGGAGCAAGAAGTTATGACCTTTTTCATAAAATCTGATGGGCTAGCGGGGGCCTTCACGACCCCCGAAGGGCCTCACGACCCATGAAGCTGGGCGTGAAGGGCTTCGAGTAAAATGTAAAGGGGCATTTTATTTGGGTATTTTTGGTATTTTCACCCATCCCAAAGTCTTTTTAACACTTTTAAACCCCCTCCCCCCTCCCTTTACATTCCTAAATCTCTCCTACACTAATTCAAAATCCTCATTCCAAACTAATTCTCTCAAGTCACTCTACAACCTATTCCAAAGAACTCATGTGGATTCAAACTTGGGGAATCAAGGCAAATGCAATTCTTCCTCAAATTTCTTCTAGTAATTCCTTCATTAGCTAAGGTATGAGGGTTTGATCTTTGATTGCTTTTAATCAAGGAGACCCAAACTATTTTCAAGCAATTTTCATGAATCCTTAGTTTACTTTAAATTGAGCTTTTAATTATTATGATTCCTTAAATTCAAATAATGTATGAATTATGTTTACCTACTGATTTAAAGTTGATTTAAGTTATAAAACGATGAATTATATTGCACTTATGAAGTTATGAATATGTGTATCACTTTAAGCTTGTTTTTATGCATGGGTAGTCAATATTATGTTTTTAAATTGAATTTTACTCATGTTTTACTAGAAAATCTTGAAATGTATTGTTGAAATTAGTTTGGATCTGTACTACTCATGTCATTCTCACATTATTCATAGCATATGCATGTTAATAAGATTTTATGAAAATTATGACGTGGGTTAAGTCCAATTATGTTACGTATATGATTTTGATAAAATATTGGTTATGACAAGAATGTAATCACATATATGTCTATGATTATGGCTCTTTGAGAATTATGGGTGCTTGCATCATTATGTATGTATGAATGAGGTATTCCTATGCATGAGTATTATGAATTACGAATTACGATTTGGCATTTGAGCCTAAATGTGCATTGAAATGATTTGGAAAATGACTATTGCCTCCTTTGTAAGCATATGTGTGTCTATATATATATATGTATGTATGTATGTATGTATTCTTGTGGGATGCTGACTTAGCACCGATTGATTGGGAGCGTTAGGGCTATCCCCAAGGGCCCTCTCCCTCCCCTTGAACTATGTGCCAACATAGGAATGGTAGTTATCTCTAAAATGACCGGGTTGCAAGAGATGGCTATTCATTTACGATATGTTATGATATATTTTGATAAAGAAATCCTTCTGAAATAACTGGGCCGTAGGGAAGGTGGCCACTACATACGAAATGACTAGGTCGTAAGGAGTGGTGTAGATTACCTTTGGCAAGTAATTTTCTCTCTCCCGATGGGAGGTCATAATGGGGCAAGTTCATGTAGTAGCTTGCATGAGTTTCAGATATCGATTATGGTTACATCCCTGAGCATCATTTACATTTCATTCATCGTGAATTTGATAGCATCTTGTTATACTACATTCCTTGTTATATATATCTCTTTCTATATTATATGCCGTTGTCATCTAACATCATATGCAAGTTTTGGTAAGATACATGCATTGCATTATGCATAGTTATTACATTCAAATGTACTAACTCATACATTTACCTACACGATCTCACCATGTAGGGACCGAGGACGAAGATCATCTACCATACAACTTTAGATTGGATCTCAAGTTTTGGCTTGTTGTGGTGAGTCCTTTTTTTAAAGACAAGCCCCCATTCCTCTACCTTATATTGCTTTTGCTTACAGTATCTTTACTTTGAGGGTGAGCCCGGGACATGTCTTGGCCCCCATCCTAGCTTATGACTAGAGGCATTGTTGGACAACTTGTAGACTCTCGTCGAATTTATGTGTTATATGTTGTATTTAAAGCTTATGGTTATGGTTATCTATTGGATATGACTATTATGGAATTTTTATGAGGATTATGATATTTATGTATGTTTGATATGCAAATGTGGAAGATCCTAAGTCCCGAATTGCCCCCATAGAGTGAGTTACACTTACCCGCCCATTAGTCTTTATGTGCTAAGTGTTATGTGAATCCGTATTAACCCCTTTCCCTATGGTATCACCATAGCGTGAGTCCTACTTTCCCGTCCCATAAAACTATGTGTTTACTTTTTGAATATGCTTCCGAATCAATGATGTGAATTTGGATACTTTGAGGCTTGTTTATGGACTCTCAGCTTCCTATTTTCCATGTCACTCCCAGGCCCTAGATCCGAATCGTGACAGAGATAGTATCAGAGCACTAGGTTTACAAATGGTCCTTGGTGTCTTATATGCCGCGTCAAATAGAGTCTTATTCATGGGTGTGAAGCGTGCCACATCTATGGGTAGGAGGATACAAGATGTTTTAGGAAATATTACTTTTTCATGATTCTTATCGTTCCATAGTCCGTATCTTAAGGTTCCCTATCTCCATCTCTCCCTACCAAATAGGGAGAGTTATCATGGACTCGTAATGTAATCCAGACAAGGGAGATGTTGTAGCTGATCCTATAGATGAGGTCAAAGGGGAGTTGGTGAAGGACGTACATTGTTTGAAGAGCATAGTCCTACGGGTATTTGAAGTCTTTTTGAATTGGCTAGTTATTATAGAAGGTTTGTTGAAAGTGTCTCATCTATTTTATCTCTATTGACTAAGTTAAATCAAAAGAAGGCCAAGTGTGTATGATTGGGTGAGTGTGAGGAGAGTTTTTAGACTTTGAAAGACCGGTTTACATTAGCTCTTATTTGACTTTACCAAATGGGTTTGTGGTGTATTGTGATTCTTCTCGGATTAGGGTTGGGTTGTGTACTTATGCAACATGGTAAGGTGATAGCTTATGCATCAAGGCAATTGAAGGTGCATGAGCGTAATTACCTGGCTCATGATCTTGACTTAGTGGCGATGGTATTTGCTGTGAAATTTGGAGACACTATTTGTATGGGTGCATGTTGATGTCTTCACCGATCACAAGAGTTGCAATATGTGTTCACTCAAAGGGATCTTAACTTGAGGCAAGGGAGATGGTTAGAACTCCTTAAAGGCTAGGAAATAAGTGTACGATATCATTCTGGCAAGGCAAATATTGTAGTCGATGCTCTTAGTGGCTATCCATGGAAAGCATGGCTTATGTGGGTGAAGGGTAGGAAGAGTTCGCAAAAGATGTTAACTGTTTTGCTAGATTGGGTGTTAGGTTGGCTAGCTCTAATGATTGAGGTATTCATGTTTAGAATGGGGCTGAATCTTTTGTGGTTGTGTTGAAGAGGTTGATTGCCAACAAACCAGATAGAGGTTTTCTCCCAAGGGGCAGATGGTGTAATTTGGTACCAAGATCGATTGTATGTTTCAAATGTCGATGGTCTTAGAGAGGTGGTAATGATTGAGGCCCATAACTCTCATTATTCAATTCACCTGAGATGTACTAAGAGGTACTACGGTTTGATAGGAATGTATTGGTCGCATGGTTTGAAGAAGGATATAGCCAAGTTCGTATCCGAATGCCCTAATTATCGACAAGCAAAGGTAGAACACCAAAGACCCGGTGGTTTGACTCATGATATTAAAATTTCTACTTGGTGGTGGGAAAAGGCATATATGGATTTTGTGGTTGGTTTGCCTCGGACCCGAAAGCAATTTGATTCAATTTGGGGTATTCTTGACCGGATGACTAAGTCTGCTCATTTCTTATCGATTGAGACTACTCTTAATATTGAAAACAAATGCCAAGTTATGTAATTTGGAGTTGGTTGACTAGATGGTATGCCTACTTTTATTATGTTGAATTGCAGTACCTGACTTACTTCTCACTTTTGGAAATCATCTCAAAGAGGGCCTT
>JAPFFP010068698.1:0-24895 GCA_026153255.1 Solanum medicagineum
TGATGATGAAAGTATGTTATATATGTGTTGAATTCATGAAAAGTATCTATGATGTTGCAAGTCAATCACCTTGTTGATAGGGTGCTAAGTCTCAATCACCTTGTTGAGAGGGTGCCAAGTCTCAATCATCTTGTTGAGAGGGTGCCAAGTCTCAATCACCTTGTCAAGGGGGTACCAAGCCTCAATCACCTTGTGAAGAGGCTTCCAAGTCTCAATCACCTTGTTGAGAGGGTGCCAAGTCTCGATCACCTTTTTAAGGGGGTACCAATCATCAATCACCATGACAAGGGGATGTCAAGCCTCGGATGCCTTGTTGAGGGGGTATCAACCATCAATCATTATTCAAGGAATGGTATGCCTTGGAGTTGGTAAGTAGTTCACTTGGTCTATTCTTCACTAATGATATCCTATATAAGTACGAGTTACTTAAGTATGTTTTACTTATGCATTGATCATATATATCATATTGCTATATCATGCCTATTGTCTATTATTATGCATGTTGATTATGAAGCTTATCTCTAGTTGCATTGCATCCCACATACTTAGTACATTCAAACGTACTAACGCATACTCTTTCCTACATGATATCACCATGTAGAAACTAGAGCTTCATTTGGTCATCATCCTCCTCCACGTGGCTAGCGATATCCAATCAAGCTAGTTGGTGAGTCCTCATGTTCTGAGGTGATGTCTATGTTCTTTTGCTATGTATCTAAGACTATCTTTCCTTTTTGGTATACTTGACTATGAAAGTGAGCCCGGTTGCTTGTCTTAGCCCCCGCTAAGTTCTATGTTAGAGGTGTTGTTGGACAAAAATATGTATTATGCTTGAGCTTTGATTTACTTATGATATCCAAGATATTTAAATATGATTTTCACTCCCTTAGACCCAATTACCCTTGTTTATGTTTCTTCTGTTGTTATGTCTTGCTTCCGCGGCCAAGGATGTGTGATGATATGCTATGAGGCTTGTTTGGGGTTTCTTCAGGTTCCCCATTCGCTGGTCATGTCTAGGCCCTAGGCTTGGGTCGTGACAAAGATGGTATCAGAGCACTAGGTTGTTAGATCCTCGGATTCCAACACACCGCGTTGATTTAAGTCTTATTTATGGTTGTGTTGTGCACCACAACTATAAGTAGGAGGCTATGAGACGCAAAAATGTTTCCCTTCTTTATGGTCTATGTCATGCTTTAGAAGTGAGATAGGGATTTCCCTTCTAACAAATGTTTTTTCTCTTCTAGTTGATCAAGCCACTTCAGAGAGGGAGGCAAAGGAAGGTAAGTTGAAGGTTTTGATTTTGATGGATCCGTGTTCCGCTATTCCTTTCATTATTGCTTTTGTTGGCTAGCGGGCTTCTTGTGTGACCCGAGTTGTGATGTGGACCTTTGATATTTATCTCTTGGTTGAGTATATGGTTACTAGGAGTCCATAAGTGTTGATCCATTTTCATATTGTATTAGGTCTTGCCTTGTGACTTGTTGGAGATTGTGTGGTGGTTTTGATGTTATACTTAGAATGGAATAGTTGCATGCATATTGTGTATTCATGGGTGGTAGGACCCATAGAGTTAGATTATGACTCCCTAATGAACCCGGTTTTGAGCGGTAGGTTGTCAAGTGGTAGCAAAAGAGGTAGGTCTATTCTTGTTTTAAGGTTCAATTGATCTTTGAGGGTTGCCCCATGTTCTTATTGCATAGAGTCTTATCTTATGATCTTGGTTCAACTTAGCTTATTGGGTTGGAGGTCTTGGTATGGTTTGGCTACTTGCATAGCATGTTTCCAATGAGTGTAGAACCCGTAAGGTTGTAATATGATGGTTGAGGATGGACAATGTATTTGGTCAACTTCAATATGGTAGTCACTTCACTAAGGTTGATCTTCGGTTTGAGCTTTGTCCCCAGGCGAGCATTATTAGTATTGGTGGAGCTGTTCGATTGATTTATGCATTAGCTATGTTTATGGGTCTCTAGAATAGGGTCTTAAAACCCTACCTTGATATGTTTGTGGTGGTCTCTAGTGATGAGGTATTGATTTGTTTAAAGCTTGTGAATTACTTGGGGATAGGGTTGCAAGTCTTGGAGGATGAGAGGTTGTTTGCCAAATATGATAGGTGTGGATTGTGGATAGCAAGAAGGTGGTTACAACTCCTTAAGGATTATGATATGAGTGTGCATTATGTCCCTCGTTGAGGCTATTGATGTGATTGATACTTTAAGTAGGGTGCCTATGGGTAGCCTAGTGTTGTGGTAATGGTGGTAAAGAGGAGACTAGTGTGGTCCATCAGTTGGTTAGGTTGGAAGTTAGGTTGAGGGAAGTTGAGGATGGTAGTGTAGTGTTCTTGATGGTTCTACATCTTCTTGGGTTAAGAGGTCTGGATTAGGCAAGGCCTTGATTTCTGTCTTATTAGAGTTGGAAGTTTTAGGTGAGAAGATGATAGAGTGGAGGTTGTCTCCCAAGGGGGAGATGGTGGTTATGGTACCAAGTAGGTTAGGTGTATTTAAGGTTGTCAATTGAGTTGAGGATTGTGAGTTCATATAGAGTGTAGAGGGAAGTTGATAAGGTTGCATAAGTTTGGGGATTTCCTACGGATAGGAGTTGGGTTATTTAGGTTCTTCATGCTTCTAGGTTGATAGGATGTGTTGGTGCATCTAGTGCTACAGCTCTCCTTGAGATTGTGGGTGATGTGGGAGATAAGTTGACTTAGGAGAAGGTCCCAGTGGACGTGTAGATGGGTGAACGCAGAAGTTGAATAATAATGATGCAGTGCTCGCCAAGGCCCTCTTTGGAGGAGTCGTCTATATGTATGTGTCTCTTGGGAAGCCGGTGTGGACATGGAGAATCAATATCCGTATTCCTTTCATTCTATTCAAGCTTATGATAACACATCAAGTCCTTTCTATGATTCCAAGTCTTACGTTTCAGCCCCTATGTCATTCATATGCATTCATATTTAAGTTGGCAAATACATGGTGATTTTACACTTATGATGAGATTTTGAAAATGATGTTTTGAATGATTTGAATACATTTTAGCATGACTTTTAACTACATTATGATTTTCAAATAGTAAGAATGCCACGGATCTTATGGTTGGAAGTTTTTCATGTTCTAATTCAAGTCTTTCAAGCCTTGTTCTTCCACATTCGAGGACGAATGTTCCCAAGGGGGGAGATATTGTGACATCCCCTAACTCCATGATCTTGTACCCATGCTTCAAGCCTCATTTGGTCAGATTAGGGGTGTATTAGGTTCATGGGAGACTCCTAGTACCTAAACGAGTTCAAGACTTCCCTAAGAGTTGAATTTTTGGTGATGGTTCATGCAAGGGTCAAGTTTAAACTAGCATAACTTTTAGCACACTTAGAACTAGGTGGCCTACAACAAGTTAAATGAAAGACCTATTGAGTTAGCTTTCCAACGCACTTGGTTTCACCTTATTTAGAGTTTGGAGTCAAAAGTTATGGTCATTTTATTGGAGATTGCTAGTGTAGAGTTGCACTATAAGCCCACTGTTACGAGTCGTAGGTTAGGGTAAGACTCATAGGTTAGGCTCATAGCAATTTCCAGAGACTTCATAATTGATCCTACGGGTCATGTGAAGGGTCCTATGAGTCGTAGTTCTACCTATGAGTCATAACGGGACCCGTAACAGCCGTTAGACAGCTTTTTAGGAAGGTATATTTTGGTCCTTTACCAGCCTTTCTAAGCTATAGATTGACGTTTTTATGCTAATTCAATGTCCTAAAACCCTTAAGTTCTTCATTGTATTGTAAAATACTCTCTTAAACCCTTATACTAATATTTCACCCCAAAGTCAAGTGACCAAATCTCTTTTAGATCTTAAGGAATTCTACCAAGCTTCAAGTTCTCACCTCCATCTTCACCAAAAAATTCTCCAAAGCTAAGGTATGTGGTGTTGAACCATTTGGTCCTTCCACCCATGGTTCCTAAATCCTTTTTTTACTAATATTGCATGATTTAAAGTTAACTTTACATGTGGGTCTATTGATAAATTTACTACACAGTGATTTTAGTTCATAAAAGTAAGGTTGTTTTAGCATGTCTTGAGTTCTATATCTTGGATCTAATGTTGGATTTGATGAGAGGGTTTGATGTGTACATTTAAGGGTGTTGCAAGGTGTTGATTGGTAGTTTTTACTACAGATTTTCTTGCATTATTTCATCTGTAAATTGCATGGTCTTTACCCCCATTGCACACCCGCCAAGTGTTTGATAAAATGTCCGGCTAGGGTTTCTTCAAGAATTGAAGGTCTAATGCATGTCTTATGAGTTGAATAGTGTTATGATGATTATATGATGATGAAATGATGATAGAATGATGATGAAACAATGGTATGCATATGATGTATAATGATGAGAGGAAATGTAGGTATAAGATGATCTTGTTATGGCGAAAGTATGTTATATATATGTTGAGTTAATGAAAAGTATCTATGATGTTGTAAGTCAATCACCTTGTTGAGAGGGTACCAACTTTCAATCACCTTGTTGAAAGGGTGCCAAGTCTCAGTTTCCATATCGAGGGGGTACCAAGCCTCAATCACCTTGTTGAGAGGGTACCAAGCCTCAATCACCTTGTTGAGAGGGTACCAGGACTCAATCACCTTGTCAAGGGGGTACCAAGTCTCAATCACCTTGTTGAGAGGGTACCAAGCCTCAATCACCTTGTTAAGAGGGTGCCAAGTCTCAATCACCTTTTTGAGGGGGTACCAAGCCTCAATCACCATAGCGAGGGGGTGTCAAGCCTCGGATGCCTTGTAGAGGGGGTATTAAGCATCAATCGCTATTCAAGGAATGGTGTGCCTTGGAGTTGGTAAGTAGTTCACTTGGTCTATTCTTCACTAATGATATCCTATATGAGTATGAGTTACTTAAGCATATTTTACTTATGCATTGATCATATATGTCATACTGCTATATCATGCCTATTGTCTATTGTTATGCATGTTGATTTCTGAAGCTTATCTCTTGTTGCATTGTATCCCACATACTTAGTACATTCAAATGTACTAACACATACTCTTGCCTACATGATATCACTATGTTGAAACTGGAGCTCCATTTGGTCATCATCCTCCTCCACATTTCCAGTGATATCCAATCAAGCTAGTTGCTGAGTCCTCATGTTCGAGGGTGATATCTATGTCCTTTTGCTATGTATCTAAGACTATCTTTCCTTTTTGGTATACTTGACTATGAGGGTGAGCCTGGTTGCTTGTCTTGACCCCCACTAAGTTCTATGTTAGAGGTGTTGTTGGACAAAAATATGTATTATGCTTGAGCTTTGATTCACTTATGATGTCCAAGATATTTAAATATGATATTCGCTTCCTTAGTCCCAATACCCCTTGTTTATGTTTCTTATGTTGTTATGTCTTACTTCCGCGGCCAAGGATAGGTGATGATATGCTATGAAGCTTGTTTGGGGTTCCTTCAGGTTCCCCATTCGGTAGTCACGTCTAGGAATTAGGCTTGGGTCGTGCAATTAGTATACTCGCGAAGTAGGCACGAGGATGTTCAACACTTGAGGAACCTATTCTAGACTTTAAGAGATCATCAACTTTATGCTAAGTTATGAAGTTTTGAGTTCTAGTTGGAGTAAGTGTTTCTTGGGGCATGTGCTAACCAAGGAGGGAATTATGGTCGATCTGGCCAAGATTGAGGCCATTAGGGATTGGCCTAGTCCTACAATGCTCACAGAGATATAGAGTTTCGTCAGATTGACTCGGTATTACTAGTGCTTTGTTAAGAGTTATCCACTATTGCCACCTCATTGACCTATTTGACCCGTCAAGGTGTCCCTTTTGTGTGATTCGAGGAGTGTGAGTTGAGCTTTCAGAGGCTCAAGAAGTTGCTCACCACTGCACCTATATTGACCCTTCCAATTGAGGGCGTTGACTTTACTGTACATTATGATACATCTGGTGTAGGTTTGGGGTGTGCTTTGATTCAGTAGGGTCAAGTTATTTCCTATGTGTCTCGATAGTTGAGACCACATGATTGCAACTACCCTACGCATAACCTAGAGTCAACATCCAAGATGTGGTTGCCCTATTTATACGGGGTCTGTTATTAGATATATATGACCTAGTGCAGCCTTAAATACATTTTGAGCCAATGGGACATTCTTGGTAGTGGCATTGGATTGAGCTCCTAGCAGACTATTATTTAACTATCATTTATCGTCCAAGCAAGGCGAATGTGGTAATGAGTGCCTAAAATTGGAAGGTGGATAGTATGGACAGCCTAGCTTAGTTACCACTTATAGAGTGACCATTAGCTTTGTATGTTCAGTCTTTAGCTAATAGGATTCTTAGGATGGATCTTTCAGATTCTGGATAATTATTAGCCTTTGTTGGGACCCATTCATATTTATTTGATCAGATTTTAGGCCAAAAGTTTGAGGATGATAACCTAATTGAGCTTCAAGAGTTAGTGCTACGAGGTGAGGGTGGTCAGGCATCTATTAATACAATTGGGGTGTTATCATATGACAGCCACCTATGTGTTGCTAAAGGGTTAGACTTGATTCAGCTTAGTCTTTGCGAGGTGTATGACTCAAGATACTCTATTCATCTGAGCACTGTGAAGATGTATCGCGACTTAAGGCAGCGTTACCAGTGGTATAAAATGAGGAGATATATCTCAGACAATGTGTCTCGTTACCTTAACTATAAGTAAGTGAAGGATGAGCATTAGAGGCCTGGTGGGGAATTTCAAAGATTCCCCATTCCTGAGCAAAAGTAGGAACAAATTATGGTGGATTTTATGTCAGCGTTATCTCGAACGTCTTGGGGTATCGACCATATATCGGTCATCATTGATCGATTGACCAATTCTCCCCATTTCTTCCAAGTGAAGTCTATTACTTACAGTGCGGAGTGACTAGCCTGAGATTATATTCAGGATGTAGTCCATTTAAATGGGATTCTAGTGTGTATTATCATAGACCAAGGGCCATAGTTCACATCTAACTTTTGGAGAACTTTCAGGAGGGAACCAGGCACCTGGGTAAACCTTAGCACCGCATTTCACCCCAGATTGATGGACAGTCACAGTGTACTACTCAGGTCTTAGAGGATACGTTATGGGCCTGTGTCTTAGAGTTTAGGGGTCAACAGGACCATCTTTTTCCCTTAGCGGAGTTTGCGTAGAACAATAGTGACCACTCAAGTATTTAGATAGCCCTATTTCAGGCCCTATATGGTAGGCTTGTCGTACTCCATTTGGATGGTGTGAGTCCTCTTAGCCTAGGCTACACAACATAGACTTGCTCTTGGATAGCTTAGACACAGTTCAAATGATTCAGGATAGATTAAGGATAGCACAGAGTAGCTATCAGAGATATGTGGAGTGTTGGTGCCACCCTTTATCCTTCACTGTTGGTGACTATATATATTTAAAGGTATCGCCCTTGAAAAGTTTGATGGGGTTCGGTAGGCGAGGAAAGCTTAGCCTTTGATATATTGGGCCATTTGAGATATTGAGGCATTTTGGTGATGTTGGTTATGAATTGGCCCTACCTTTAGCATTTTTAGTTATCACTCTAGTTTTCTATGTTTTTATTTTGTGTCGGTACAATCTAGATGAGTCCCATGTGCTTCAGTATGATACTATTGAGTTGGATAATCATTTGACTTATATTGAGGAGTCGGAGGACATATTAGATAAGATGTTTACCAGCTTTACTCTAGATCTATTCCAATTGTTAAGGTTCAGTAGAGACACCATCCAGTTGGGGAGGTACCTGGGAGACTAAGCAGGAGATGCGCGAGCAGCTCGCCAGCTTATTTGATCCCCTACGTATGATTCTGTCCTTACTTTCATGAACAAAAGTTCTTTTAGTAGTGGATATTGTAATGAGCCTCTAGGTCATTTTACCCTTTCTGTGTTATTTTCCATTGTTAGAACATTCGTATAGTAACCCCAAGTCACTTAGGACCTGTTGGCATTGGTAGCACGGCTGCCTGGTCGTTCGTTAGGGAGTTTTGCAGGTTTTCATGTTTTGAAAGGCCTTATAACTTAAAAATTTAATTTTTATGCAAGGAATTCGGACTATTCCACTAGCTCTGAATGGACAAGTTAGGGTAGAATCATGGTCAACTTAAGAATTGAGGTTTTAGTGTGACTTTGTGCCGAGATTTGCATTTTAACCTTCTATTTTTGCCAATGATTGACTTTGGTCAACATTCTTGGAAAATGTTTGTTGTGACTATTCCACTAGCTCCAAATGGAAAAATTAGTCTAGAAGCATGGTGAACTTGAGAATTGAGGTTTCAGTGTAAGTTTGTGCTGATTTTGGTCAACATTCTTAGAAAATGTTCAAAATGAAAATTTTGATAGTGTGGTTACTTGCTAAATGTTGAATTTGGTTTAGAATGAACCTTTGTTGGGTTCACAAGGCTTTCAGTCTCATTTTGAGCCCTCAGTAGAAGTTTTCTAAAAATGGTTATGGAAATGGAACCTATATTCAGTCGAGACGAGCTCATATGGGAATTTTGACTGCGCCTATTAAATCTGAAATGTTATTTTTCATAGGGTAGCATAGTTCATTTGCATTTATGTGATCTCAAATGAATTTCAAGTACCCCGTTAGAAATTTAAAAGTTGGAAATCAATATTTTTAGTTGATATCTGGTATACCAGTAAGTTGTCCTGGGCTACTATATCGACCAAGGCATCATAATAGTGACACTTGCCCAGCGGTAGGGGTATCGCTATAGCGAGGCCCGCCATTTTGAAAGGGGATGCTATAGAGACAATTGGGATCGCTATAGAAATACCCGAGGGTCCTTTATATTTTAGTACTTGGTCATTTTCAACTCATTTGCATGTCTTTGAAGAACAATTTCTCTCTCATTTTGGACTCAAATTGCGGTATGCAATGGTCCAATTTCAGGGAAATTTTGTGGGGTACACGTTGGCGACATCAGGGGATTGATTTATGGCTTTGTTCCAGGTAAATTTTGCTTTATAACTGATACACAATGTGTATTTGGAGTGATTTTTAAGACATCTCTTGAGGGTGATTTCTTGAGCTATGATCATCTATTTTTAGTGATTCTTGGCTCAATTTCGAGTGTTTTTTATGAGGATCATAGTAGGGTGATTCAATTCGGAAATTACAGCTTGTTTCTAGTATATACACCACCTATAGCTACTGCTATTTCTTGACATTATAGTTCAAATTTTGTTTTTTCAATTGTTTGTCCATTGCGATGATTTTTAAGTGAAATTTAGTTGCGACATTGTTAATATAATTGAGCTGGGAATGTTCTTAGGGACTAATTTTTGGGGTCAATTCTAGAATTCCAGAGGCGAGTTGTGCATTTCTCATTTTAGGCCTTAGAATTGGTTTGTCCCCATTTTGTGTGAACTTAGCATCAAAATGATTGTAATGATGTTGTGAGTCTATTGTTGGCAGCATATGAAAATCTCACAGAAAGAAAAAGCCCCAGCAAAGTGATTCGAAGCACGCATGCTCAGCCTACAGGTAGGCTACAACTTCATTTCGTTTAGGTTGAGCTAGTTAAAGTGAATCGATGTTGAGCTGATTGGAATTTTGGGGAAGGTAGCTAGTTACTTGTTCTAGGAGTTGCATTCATGTTGTAGGACTGGTCGATGTATTTGGGTAGATGAGAATGTGTTGTATATTCTGTTAGGCTTTCCTATTGATTCGAAATACTATTTCTCGTGGATTCTGGATTGTGCTAGCATGTGGGGTGTTGAATTAATAATGGGTGAGTAGCATAATTATGGGGTTTGGTAATGAAGCAGATTTTAGGTCCCTTTGGGTACTTGAGGTAATTATGACCATCGATCTATGCTTATTGGCAACTCTTCTTTTATTATTGTTGGTTTTATATTATATTTATGATGAAGTATGATGGCCCTAGTATAGGATATTGAAACTTGCTTAAGATACCTTGACATCATTTGGCAGGCTTAGATCTCCATACCATAGTGTAGCAGACTAGTTTTTTATAGGTGAAACTTAGTGAGGTAGCAACTTTCTCGAGTATCATTATATTGTCCACATCTCCCCTGCATCTGACGACTCGAGGCGCATTAGTAGAGTTAGGTCCCATACTACGTAATTTTGGGCCTTGATAATTGGATGTTTGCACCAGTCCCAAGTCGTTGTGAAAGGAAAAGGAAAATCTTTGGTGATTCTTAACATTCAAATGGATGAGAAGGAGAAGTGGGAACATCCAGTTGAGTTTTGGCGAGCATCTGAGTAGCAGTAGTCCCGGCCTTGGCCCCCTCTATGCATTTTTCAAGCATCCGAGTAGTAGTAGCCTTGGCCTAATCCCCTGTGATACCTTTGACGAGCATCCAGGTAGAAATAGTCTCGGACTTGGCCTCCCTCACTTATCAGAAGAGCATCCAGGTAGTAGTAGTCCCAGGCTCGGTCTCCCTTTTTTATCAGGTGAGTATCCGGGTAGAAGCAGTCCTGGCCTTAGAGCTCACAGACTAAATATTTTGCCCTCAGATAATCTTGGTCAAAGTTGGGTTTGTAATGGTAGTTTCGTTCTCTCTGGGATCCTTGAATTCTTGTCCTCCAGTGTCCCAATCAAGCTTACGCGGGTCCGATTGGGTGTAGTTAGCATAGATACTGCTTGACCTTCTCTCAATTGTATGGTTGTCAATTCTTGTTATTCTTCCCATCCTATTTGGTCTTTATTTAGGTGTATTACTTCTTTTCATATAGCTTTTACCTTTCCTACTCAGTCGGTCTATGATGCCTACTGAGTACCTATTGTCCTGGTACTTATACTACACTCTGTATCTACTTTTATGATGAAGGTCCAACCACTAATCACCAACATCTATTTCTCGAGCTAGCAGCAGCCCTAGTCGGAGGCTAGGGTGAGCATTAGACTTTTTGGATCATTTTGTCTCCTTCATCGTAGTGGCCCATCTTTTGTGTATATTCTGGAGACTAGCCAAATCTTTTGTATATTTCAGTCCACTTTTGTTACTTTTGATCATTATTTTGTGTATATAATAGCTCTGTACTAGTGACTTCCATGTTCTGGGAGGGTTTCTTGTATATTTGTACTTTATATTTTCAGTTAGTCTCGATTTCTATCTTTTATATCTTTGATGTACGAAAAGACTCTATTAATTTTTCCCCAACACCCATTACTTAAAGTTTTTGGTTATAGGTGAACTTGCCTATCAGTGGGTTATGTTAGGCACCATCACGGCCTAATAAATCAAGTCGTGACATCTGAATACTCTAAAGCCTCTATTCTGATTAAGTAATAGATTGTGTGCATTAAATTGGCTGTTGGAACCCTATGGATCACATATGTGTGCATTTTGAGCTTCAACTCTAGGGTAAGGATGTGCCAGTCGTATTTGGCAGGATAAAATTAGCTCACCGAAGTAACTCATTGCATTGCCTAGCTTTTACCTGATTGCCCAATTATTGATGGTTTTTTTGTATTGTAACTATCTAGGTGATGATCAGTTGGGTCGCTGACTTGTTTCTTCCATGCCCCAATTTACATCTTTGATCATTGTTTGTGATAGGACTTCGGAATGCAGTCCCTATAACTTTATGTGATGCTCATTTGGCTCGTTGTATTGCTTCTATGGTCTAAATGGTTATTTATCATGTGACTTTTTAAAGTCATTCCATTCATTTCATTTGCACATCCCCTTCACTAACACATTGTTTCCTATGGTTTTTATAGGATGCCTAAGCATACCCTAAAGAAAATGGACCCAAAGAAGAAAGGAATTGTTTCATGTAAGGGTCCACAACAATAAGGACCTATAGGATCCATAGAGAGCCTCGAGGTAAACGGAAAAAGAAAGTGCCTACTCCTAATGACAGGGATAGTGAGAGTTATTCGATATTGAGTGGAATGGGTCTAAAAGTGAGAAGGAGGGGTCAAAGTTCCTGTTCATGCTCCTACTACCATTGAACTACCTACCAAATACTGTCATACTGAAGAACACCCCAAAGCGTCTCATGATCATTTGAATGTCCAGTCTTAGGTAATTTAGAGTGATATAGAACCCATAAGTGTCAATCAGTTAAAGGTTGTAGGATTGAGAACAGTTTTGGAAG
Organism: Solanum medicagineum; assembly: GCA_026153255.1. NCBI lineage: Eukaryota > Viridiplantae > Streptophyta > Magnoliopsida > Solanales > Solanaceae > Solanum > Solanum medicagineum. Next base: position 12,106 of record JAPFFP010068698.1, read on the forward strand.
AGAAGCATTTATCCAAAGATTCGATGGTTGATAACTATCTTATGGTGTGGGGCTCATTTAAGTTTCATGGGTTGCAAGTTTTGACAAAACCATATGACCAATACGTTCCTGCACGTGTTTGATAATTTTATGAGGCTTATGCCTTGTGGGTCCCCAAGTGCAAGGGAGGAGTGAAAGTTCTTCACAAGCTAGTTGATGCAGAGGAAGTATAGGGGAAAATGGTACCATGCAGAGCTACTGATATTAATGAGATTCTAGGGTGCACAGTTGGTGATGCTCACACATTGGCTGATTACATGCACAAGAACATGGTTGATGATTTGAAAGGGTGGTTGACCCCATTGCTGAGAGGTAGAGCACTATGTTAGTTGGCCGAGGGTGCTATAATTAAGAAGAAAGAATTGAACACCCCAACCTTCTATTGATTCAATTTCGTCAAGAAAGAGTCAATTTTTAGGCATACAAAGGCAACATTGGTTGAGTGCATCATGGAGAGGCGTCAGTTGAATTTGGACACCATCAATACTCTAGAGATGTTGATGAAAGCACAACAAAAGCAGATAGACTTGCCATTTTCTATGTTGATCATGGCTCTTTGCCATATTGTGGGTGTGCCTTCTGACAAGAATATTAATGTTGAGAATACTCCATCATCTTTTATAGACATATATATTATTGAGTCTAAATTTAGATGGGTTGAGAAAGAGAAGAAAAATAAAGTACCCGTTGATACATCTTTAGCAATCAAGGTTGAGCATTAGAAAGCAGCGTCGGCAGACTATACACGTTTCAGAGATGCCTTCCAGCACTTTTCCTCCTTCTCCTCCCATGCCTACACAGGTTCCTACTCCCGCTCCCACTTCCCAACCCCTCTTTGACATAGGTTGCCATTCTTTAGATGAACCAACTAGTCCAATTGGTGAATATTTGTTTAGATTTAGTTAAGGATGTTATTTTGGGAATGATTGATCAGCCATCGACACTGTTATCATGACCCAAGCCTAGAACCTAGACGTGACACCGCGAACGGGGAACCCGAGGGGACCCCAAACAAGCCTCTTTGCATATCATTACACATCCTTGGTCATGGAAGCATTAACAAACATTAATAGGAGTAGAAATAAGGGGAAAAGGTGCTAAGGGAAATCCTTTCATAACATATGACATCATTAAATCAAGAGAGTCAAGGCTCATAACATAATTGCATAACTTGTCCAACAACACCTCTGCTACATAGATAAAAGCGGGGGCCAAGACAAGCAACCAGGATCACCCTCATGGTCATAAGTATATAATAACGGAAAGAGAGTTTTGATACGTATCATAAGATCAAAGTCATTATCCCCAGAATTGAGGAATCACCAATAGCTTTGGGTAGAAGTACTAGCCATGAGGAGGAGAGGATCAATCGGTGCTCCGGTCCCTACATGGTAACATTATGTAGGAATAGAGTATGCGTTAGTACCTTTGAATGTACTAAGTATGTAGGATGCAATGCAATAAGACATAGAAACATGGCAAAATACAATATTGTAAGCAAGAGATAGCATATTAGCAATCTGACATGAATGAATGATACTTGAAGGAGAACATGCTTATATAGAACATATTACATGTGAAGAAGGATACCATCATTACATAACCAAGGCCTACTACCTCTTTGGTGAGGAAATTAAGGTATGTGACCCCCAATGTTGTAGTACGGGACTACCACTCCCTAAGCTAGGGGAATGAGGTATATACCCCTCAATATGATAGCACGGGCCTACCACCTCCCGAGCTAGGAGAATGAGGTACATACCCCTCAATGTGGTAGTTCGGGGCTACTACCCCCTGAACTAGGCAATTGGTCAATTTTCATCATAATTGATACTTTTCAAGAAATCATCATATAAATGCCTTCCTTTAATCATCATAGAGTCATTCAAGTCATAGGTCATGCAATGGATCATTAATATTAATAGTTCAAGAATCCAAGACGAGACATTTTATCAACCACTTGGTGGGTGTGTAATGCTATGTAAGATCATGCAATTCAAGTTTGGAATCATGTAAGAAAATCCAATGTAAAATCACCCACCAACACTTGGTAATACCCTCATTCAATATACATCAAAATCCTTCATCAAATCACACAATACACCATAGATTCATAGCTCAAAACATGCTAAAATAGTCACAATTTCATGAAACCCCAACATAGTTTGTAGTCAAATTCATAATATGTAATACCCATAAGTAAATCAACTTAGAATCATGCAATTTAGGAAAAAAGGAGAGTTAGGCATCATGGGTGAAAGAACCCAATGGTTGAAATACACATACCTTGACTTTGGAGAATTCCTTCAAGAAGATTTTAATGGAGGCTTGAAGCTTGGTTGAATTCCTTAAGATCCGGAAGAGATTTGGACACTTGAATTTTGAAAGAAATATTAGTCTAAGGGTTTGAGAGAATATTGGGGAATTTCTTGTATGATATGAAGGAGAAATATGGCTAAGTATAGGTATTTTCACACGTGGGAAGGCTTAGGCCCAAGACCCAAAAGTCTTGGACCAAAATAAAATAACTAGCACAAAAATACACTGAGGCGCACCTTTGGCGCATCACGCCAGGGCTGCAGAAACCTCACTGGATTTCGATTTTATTATGATTTGTTTGCTCTAAAATCGGCGTTAGACCCATTTCCACTCAAATTTTCCCCCCGATCAAGAATATGAAGTCGGATTTTCAATATCAGGCACGAATTTTGAGATATATGGTAATTACGATTTCGGGCACTTTCGAGATACATTTTCAGGCACTTTTGTAGGTCGTTTGAATATCTCCCCCTTGGGAACATTCATCCCCAAATGTTAAAGAAATTCATATGAGAAGAGTGATCATTAAGAAATCAGCCCCAACAAGAATACAACAACACACTTAAACACTATTTTCAAAAGTGTCAACATAAGTGTTAAAAATGCATGCAAATGACATAGGGTTGAAAAATAAGACATGAAATCACAAAGGGGACTTAGAGTTAGTACCTTAGGCTTGACTAGAAGGGAAGAGATAAGTATATCATTTTTGCATGTCCGTTTTGGCCTCCCATGTATCTCTTTCGACTTGTTGATTCCTCCAAAGGACCTTAACGTAAACAACATCCTTGTTCCTCGACCTCTTCATTTGTCTATCAAAGGCCTCTACTGGAACTTCCTCTTATATCAAGTTATCTTCAACTATACCCACAACATTCAATGGAAGAATAGCAGTCAGACCACCCACATACTTCCTCAACATAGACACATTGTAAACCGGATGAACCAAATCCATTTCACTAGGCAACTCCAACTCATAGACCACCTTACCAATCCTCCTCATCACCCTATAAGGACCCACAAATTATGGACATAATTTACCCTTCTTACAAAAAGGAACCACACCCTTCATGGGTGACACCTTCAAATAGACCCAATCACTAACTTTGAATTCAAGCTCCCTTCTCCTCACATCAGTATAACACTTTTGACGACTTTGGGCTGTTTTCAACCTTTCTCTAAATCAACCTCACCTTCTCAATAGCCTCCATAACCAGATCCAAACCCCAAAAAGCCATTTCTCCCACTTCAAACGACCCAACCGATGATCTATAACATCTACCACAGTGAGCCTTAAAACGAGCCATACCAATGCTAGAACAATAGCTATTATTATAAGCAAACTCAATCAATGGAAGATGCTCATCTCAACTACCTTTAACCTCCAACATACAAGTCCTAAGCATGTCCTCAGGAGTCTGGATAGTTCTTTCTGTTTGGCTATCTATTTAAGGATGAAAGGTTGTACTAATTTTAACTCTTGTACCAAGACCCCTTTGAAAGTACCTCCAAAAATGTGAAGTATATTGGGCACCACCATCCGATATGATGGACAAAGGAACCCCATGCAACCTCACTAAGTCATGAATGTACAACTTGGCATAATCTTCAGCCCCATATGTAGTCTTAACTGGTAGAAAGTGAGCTGATTTCTTCATCCAATCAACCACAACCCAAATGGAATTAAAATCTTTTCTAGTATTGGGTAACCCAACCACAAAATCCATATTAATCCCTTCCCAATTCCAAGTAGGAATCTCTATGTCTTGTGCTAGGCCGCCCGGCCATTCGTGCTCGGCTTTGACTTGTTGGCAACTATGACAACCAGATACCAATTTGGCAATGTCCCTCTTCATACCTCCACACTAATACACCTCTCAAATCTCTATACATCTTAGTAGAACTAGGGTGAATAGAATATGAAGAACCACGAGTCTCATCAAGAATCTTTTCTCTCATGCTATCAACGTAAGGCACACATAACCTACCTTGGTATCTAAGGGCACCATCTCCCCCTTGGGAGAAAACCTCCACCTTACCATCATTTACCAATGCCTTCAATTCTAACAAAGCGAGGTTAAGATCTTGTTTAGCTTTTACCTCCTCAATCAATGAAGGTTTAGAGCCATCAACTACCGCAATACTCCCATGATCCACCTATTCCAACCAAACTCCCAATCTAGCCAACCGATGGACCCCCTTAGCAACCCCTTTGCTGCCATCATCAACATATGCTAGGCTACCCATAAACACCCTACTCAAAGCATCGGTCACCACATTAGCCTTACCAGGATGATAATGCACACTCATATCATAGTCCTTAAGAAGTTCTAGCCACCTTCTTTGTCTCAAGTTGAGATCTTCTTGAGTGAAGATGTATTGGAGACTCCTATGATCGATAAGCACATCAACATGCACCCCATACAAATAATGATGCCAAATTTTCAAAGCAAAGACCACGATGGCTAATTCAAGATCATGGGTAGGATAATTCTTCTCATGCACTTTGAGTTGTCTAGAAGTATAGGCTAACACATTCCCATTTTGCATCAAAACACAACCCAAACCAATCTGGGAGGCATCACAATACACAACAAACCCTTCCAAACCTTTCGGTGCATTGGTCAACCCAAAAGACATCACCACAAATTCATAATCCCCATACATTTTCTGAAAGGTCGCCTTGGGAATATCCCACTCCCTCACTTTCACTTGATGACACCCGGACCAAAGATCGATCTTAGAGAAATGGTTAGCCCCTTGCAATTAGTCAAACAAATCATCAATCCTTGGAAGTGGATACCTATTCTTGACGGTGACCCTATTGTATTGCCGGTTGTCAATACATATCCTCAGGGACTCATCCTTCTTTTTCACAAACAATAAAGGGGCACCCCAAGGTGATTGTCTAGGTCTAATAAATCCCTTCTCCAATAAGTCCCTCAATTGTTTCTTCAACTTCGCCGAGGCCATACGGTAAAGGGGAACATAAATGGGTTGAGTATCGTGGAGGAGGTCTATCCCAAATTCTATTTCCCTTTCAGAGGAACAATGGGAAGGTCATTTGGAAAGACATCAAGAAACTCATTTACAACCGGAATCGACTCTAAGGGAAGGACTTTAGACTCCATACCCTAACCCTTACAAGATGGTAAAGATACCCATTAGAGATCAACTTACAGGCTGTAATGTAAGATATGAATCTACCCTTGACTATTATATCTTGACTTTCCCACTCAAGGATGGGTTAATCTGAAAATTCAAATTTGACCTAACGGGTTCTACAATCAATAGAAACATAGTATGCATGCAACCAAACCATCCCAAGAATAATATCAAAATCAACCATGTCTAACTCCACAAGATCACAAGGCAATATTTTATGCAAGATGCAAATAGGACAACTTTTGTAAACTTTTCTAGCAACAATGGTGCACCAATAAGAGTAGACACCTCACATGACTCACGCAACAACTTGGGGTCAACATGGAACTTTTGGGCAACAAAAAGGGGTCAGAAAAGAAAGAGTGACACCCGAATCAATTAATGTATACACATTAAAGTCAATGATTTTCAACATACTGGTAACAACATCGAGGACTTCATCAATCCCTTGGCTCCCATGCAAAGAAATGAACCACTTGTACCTTGGGTCACCATCTGGTCAGTCACCTCTCCCTAATGGGACTGCATTAGCACCTTGTGGATGAACCTCCTTGCCCTTGTTGTAGTTTCAAGGGCAATCTATCACCTTATGCCATATCTTCCCACAACCATAACAAGCACTATATTCCTCAAACATGGGCCACCATGACCCTTACCACACTTCGGACACACATCAATAGGAGCCACACCCGTTACACTTTGGGCCCTCGGAAGATCATTTGCAACCCTCTTTCAAATGCATGAGTAGGTCTTTGGCTTTGGTGGAACCAACCACTCCTTTGGAACTTAACCTCAAAATGGGTGCTCTTGGCCTTATGCCCCCTTCTCTTCCTCAATTTCTCCTCTTCTATTTGTTTATCATAGGTCATTAAAAGTGACAAGTCCATGTCACTAATCAACATGGTGGACCGGCATTCTTCACTAACCAAGTCGGAGACACCCATAACAAATTTGTTCATTCTCCTTGAGTCGGCAATCAAGTGAGGAGCAAACATTGAAAGTTCGGTGAGCTTGAGGGCATACTCCCTCACACTCATGGACCCTTGTCTCAAATTCATCAGTTCTACCAACTTAACTTCCATAAGTTCAAGGGGGAAGAACCGATTAAAGAAGGCCACCTTGAACACCTCCCAAAGCACCACATGTTGACTCCCTTTTCCTCCTTCCGTTGGTTGTACCATATTTGTGCTATCCCTTTGAGTTGGTAGGCCTCTAACTCCGCCTTATCCTCCGGCCTCACACCCATGATGGACAAAAATTTTTAGACCTCATCAATGAACTCTTGGAGGTCCTCACTCACCTTTGACCCATGGAATTCTGGGGGATTTATTCTCATGAAGTCTCTTACCCGAGAAGCCACTGTGGGAGCATGAGTTGCTTGGGCCCCTTTGTTGGCTTGATTAGCAACCACTTGCGCAAGCAAGGTGAGTGCATCCTTAAGCTCTCCATTAACGGTTTCTTCTCAGGCGTGCGGGCTCGTCTTCCCCTTATATTAGGCATGATCTAGCATAACAAAAAACAATTATTAGGGGGAAAGCTTACTTCAATTCTATAGCACGACTTAGAACATGAAGAAGGGAAACATTTCCTAAAACGTCTCATAGACTCTTACTCATAGTTGTGGTGCACAACACAAACATGAATAAGAATTTAATCAAAGTTGAAACAACCCTAAAAAGTGACCAAAAATGTGCATCGAAAGTGCCCGAAATCATAATTTTTATATATCTCAAAATACGTGCATAATATCAAAAATTCGACTTCATATTCTTGATCACGAGGTCATTTGAGTGGAGAATGGGTATAGCCCTTATTTAAGAGCAAATGATTAGCAATTTCAATTTTCACAATTTTGCTTATCTAGTGTCTGTCTGTCCTGGATGCACCTCCATCGCGAACATTTGTAAATTCTGCCTCCACGACAGGTCCACGTCGCGGACTAGACGCAGACCTGTGTAAATTTTGCCCAGGTATTTTTCTTGCGGTCCAACATTTTTAAGTCTTGGGCCTAAGTGTCTCCAAAAGTGAATATACCTATACTTAGCCATTTTTCAACCTCATATCATTTTGAACATTCCCCAGTACTCATTCAAACACTTGGCCAAACATTTTACTCCTAAACTAAACTATCAAAACCCTCTCCGGATCTAAGTATTTCCTCTCAAGCATCAAGTCTCCATCTCCAATCTTCATGAAGTTCATCTCAAAAGCTAAGGTATGTGGGTTTCTTTCATGGGTTCCTTTCATCCATGATAACCAAACTCTTTTACTCAAAATTGTATGATTAAAATTTGATTTTTTCATGGGTCTTATTCATTATGAAATTCACTGCACACTATGTTAGATTTATGAAATTGTGACTGTTTTACTACATTTGGGGCCATGAATCTAAGGTATATGATGAGGATTGATGAAGGGCATTGACGTATATTGTTTTGAGGGTGTTACCAAGTATCTATTGATTGTTTTACACTGATTTTTCTAGCATGGCTTCACTCTTAAATTGCATGATTTTACCCTAGCATTACATACCCTTTAAGTGTTTGATAAAATGTCCGGTTATGGATACTTGAGGAATTGAAGGTCCAATGTATATCTTATGAGTTGAATGACTAAATGATGATGAAATGATGACACGACGATGATTAAATGATTATGAAAGTAAAGTATGTATATGATGACTATATGATAACGGAAGGAATGTGTGAATATGATGACTATACAATGATGAGAAGAATGTATGGATAAGATAACTATATGATATATATATATACATGATATTATCTCTATATAGTGTTGGGGATGACCAAGCCTAGCTCGGGGAGTTGTAGGCCCGGGTAACCTATCGAGGAGTTGGTAACTTGGTGGCCTAGTTGGGGGTGGTAGGCCTGATAACTTTGATGGGGGATGGTACCCATCAACCTTGATGGGGGGGGCCTTGTAATCTTTCAACATTGATGGAGGATTTGTACTTCGTCAACCTCGATGGGGTGTTTCTACCCCATCAACTTCATGAAGGGGTTCATATCTCATGCGCCTATCCAAGGGGGTAGTAGGCGTTGGCTTGCACTATAATGGTCACTCCTTACACTCATATTATGATCTATATAAGCATGGTTTTACTTCAAGCACCATTCATACGTGTCATATTGTTAGTATACTATTCATTGCTTATGATTATGCATTTTGCCTATGATACCCACCTCTTGTTGCATTGCATCTTACATACTTAGTAAATTCAAACGTACTAATGCATACTCTATACCTACATTTGATGTGACCATGTAGGAATTGATGTACCGCCTGATCATCCTTCTCCAAGTGGCTAGTACGACTTCAATCAAGGTTTTTGTTGAGTCTTCCATTCTGGGGACGTTAATTATGATCTATTGCTATGTATTAAGACTTTCTCTCTTTGAATTATGTATTGACTATGAGAGGGAGCCCGATTTTTTTATCTTGGCCCCTACTCTTATCTATGTAGTAGAGGTGTTGTTGGACATGTTACGTATCTATGCTATGAGCTTGACTTTATTGACTCTGGATGTTTATGATATGGAATTTTATCCTTAGAGCCAATTTCCCCTTGTTTATATTTATCTCTTATTGTCATTCTAATAGCTTCCACGACCAAGGATGTGTAATGATATGCTATGAGGCTTGTTTGGGGTTCCTTCGAGCTCCCCATTCGTCAGTCATGTCTAGGCCCTAGGCTTGGGTCGTGACAAAGGTGGTATCAGAGCACTAGGTTGCTAGATCCTCCGAGTCCAATACACCGCATTGATTAGAACCCTATTCATGGTTGTGGTGTGCACCACAACTATTCAAACAACAACTATGAATAGGAGACTATGAGACATTTTAGAAAGTGTTTCCCTTCTTCATGTTCTAAGTCGTGCTATAGAGTTGAAGTAAGCTTTTCCCCTAACGATTGTTCTTTTTTATGCTAGATCATGCCTAATATGAGGGGAAGATGAGCCCGCACGCCTAAGGAGCAACCGACCAACGAAGAGCTTAGGGATGCTCTCACCTTGCTTGCACAAGTGGTGGCTAATCAAGCCAACCAAGGGGCCCAAGTTCCTCATGCTCCTACACCGGCCTCTCGGATCAGAGACTTTGTGAGAATGAATCGCCCAGAATTCATTGGGTCAAAGGTAAGTGAGGAACCCCAAGAGTTCATTGATGAGCTCTAAAAAATTTTGTACATCAAGAGTGTGCGGTCGGAGGATAAGATGGAGTTGGAAGCCTACCAACTCAAAGGGATAGCACAAATATGGTACAACCAATGGAAGGAGAAAAAGGAAGTCAACTATGTGGTGCTTTAGGAGAAATTCAAGGTGGCCTTCCTTAATCAGTTCTTCCCCCTTGAACTTAGGGAAGCTAAGTTGGTGGAATTTATGAATTTGAGATAAGTGTCTATGAGTGTGAGGGAGTATGCCCTCAAGTTCACCCAACTTTCAAAGTTTGTTCCTCACTTGATTGCCGACTCAAGGCCAAGAATGAATAAATTTGTTATGGGTGTCTCAACTTAGTGAAGAATGCTAGTCTGCCATGTTGATTAGTGACATGGACTTGTCACATTTGATGACCTATGCCGAACAACGGAAGAAGAAAAATTAAGGAAGAGAAGGGGGCATGAGACCAAGAGGGCCCGTTCAAAGGGTAAGTTTCAAAGGTGTGGCCGGTTCCACCAAGGCCAAAGTCCTACTCATACAATTGATAAGAGGGTTGCAAATGATCTTTCGAAGGCCCAAGGTGTAAGGGGTGTGGCTCCTATTGATGTGTGTCCGAAGTGTGGTAAGGGTCATAGTGGCCCATGTTTGAGGAATATGGGTGCTTCTTATGGTTGTGGGGAATGGGGCATAAGGTCATAGATTGGCCTTGAAACCGCAACAAGGGCAAGGAGGTTCATCCACAAGGTGCTAATACGGTCCCATTGGGGAGAGGTGGCCGACAAGATGGTGCCCTAAGGCACATCCAGCTCTATGTTTTGCATGAGAGGCAAGGGTTTGATGAAGCCCCCGATGTTGTTACCGGTATGTTGAAAATCTTTGACTTTGATGTGTATGCATTGATTGATCCAGGTTTCACTCTTTCTTTTGTTAAGCCCTTTATTGCCTAAAAGTTCCATGTTGACCCCGAGTTGTTGCATGAGTCATATGAAGTGTCTACTCCTATTGGTGCATCTATTGTTGCTAGAAAGGTTTATAGAAGTTATCCTATTTGCATCTTGCATAAAGAGATGCCTTGTGATCTTGTTGAATTAGACATGGTTGATTTTGGTTTCATTCTTGAGATGGATTAGTTGCATGCCTACTATGCTTCTATTGATTGTAGAACCCGTAGGGTCAAATTCCAATTTCCAAATGAACCCGTCCTTGAGTGGGAGAGTCAAGATGTGGTGGTCAAGGGTAGATTCATCTCTTGCATTAAAGCCTGTAAGATGATCTCTAAGGGGTGTCTTTACCATCTTGTGAGGGTTAGGGGTGTGGAGTCTAAAGTCCTTCCCATAGAGTCGGTTTTGGTTGTAAATGAGTTTCTTGATATATTCCTAAATGACCTTCTTGATGTACCTCCCGAAAGGGAAATAGACTTTGGCATAGACCTCCTCCTTGATACTCAACCCATTTATATTCTCCCTTACTGTATAGCCCTGGCGGAGTTGAAGGAACAATTGAGGGACTTGTTGGAGATGAGATTTATTAGACCTAGCCAATCACCTTGCGGTGCTCTGGTGCTGTTTGTGAAAAAGAAAGATGGGTCCCTTAGGATGCATATTGACTACCGGTAACTCAATAGGGTCACAATCAAGAATAGGTATCCTCTTCCAAGGATTGATGATTTGTTTGACCAATAGCAAGAGGCTAGCCATTTCTCTAAGATTGATCTTCGGTCTAGGTATCATCAAGTGAAAGTGAGGGAGTGTGATATACCCAAGATGGCATTCCGGACTAGGTATGGGCATTACGAATTTGTGGTGATGTCTTTTGGGTTGACCAATGCACCAACCATCTTTATGGACCTAATGCATAGGGTCTTTAAACCCTATCTTGATTCCTTTTTTTCAGTGTTCATTGATGATATTTTTATCTATTTTCGTGGTGAGGAGGAGCACAGGACTTATTTGAGGGTTGTTTACAAAGATTGAGAGAGGAGAAATTGTATGCTAAATATGAAAAGTGTGAATTTTGGTTGAGGGATGTCGCCTTCCTAGGACATGTGGTGTCGAGGGATGGTATTAAGATGGATCTAAAGAAGACCTTTGTGATTAGAAATTGGCCTAGACCATTGACCCCATCAGACATTAGGAGTTTCTTAGGCTTAATGGGCTATTATGGGAGGTTTGTGAAGGGGTTCTCTTCTATTGCTTCCCTTATGACAAAATTGACTCAAAAGAAGGCCAAGTTTGTGTGTTCCTATGAATGTGAAGGGAGTCTCCAAACATTGAAAGACAAGCTTGTGTCCGCTCCTATACTGTCACTACCAGATGGGATTGAGGGATTTGTGGTGTATTGTGATGCTTCCCTGGTTGGTTTGGGTTGTGTGTTGATGCAAAATAGTAAGGTCATAGATTCTGCTTCTAGACAACTCAAAGTAGATGAAAGGAACTACCCTATCCATGATCTAGAGTTAGCCACCATTCTGTTCGCATTAAAGATTTGGTGACACTACTTGTATGGGGTACATATTGATGTATTCACCGATCATAAGAGCCTACAATATTTCTTCACTCAAAAAGATCTCAACATGAGGCAAAGAAGATGGTTAGAACTTCTTAAGGACTATGATATGAGTGTGCATTATCATTCGGGTAAGGCAAATGTGGTGGTGGATGCCTTGAGTAGGGTGTCCATGGGTAGCCTAGCTCATTTTGATGGTAGTGAGAAAGAGATGGCTAGAGAGGTGTGTTGGTTGGCTAGATTAGGAGTTAGGTTGGAAGAGGATGGTAATAGTGGTATGGTTGTTATATGGTTCTAAGTCTTCTTTGTTTGATGAGGTGATGGCAAAACAAGATTGATCCCTCCTTGTTAGAATTGAAGACCTTGGTGAAAGAGGGTAAGGTGGAGGTTTTCTCCAAAGCGGGAGATGGTGTCCTTAGGTACCAAGGTAGGTTGTGTGTACCGTGTGTTAATGGTTTGATAGAAAAGATCATTGTTAAGGCCCATAACTCTTCTTATTATATCCTCCCTGGTTCCACCAAAATGTATAGAGACTTGAGGGATGTGTATTGGTGGGGAGGCATGAAGAGGGACATTACCAAATTCAT
>JAPFFP010068706.1:0-24894 GCA_026153255.1 Solanum medicagineum
TTTAAAACCAATTAAGGACTTTCGAATCCCAATTTAAATGTACCCTCCGACCACAGTTAAGCACCGTGAACTTACTTTGACTTAATTAATTTACGGGATCTAACAAGTTTTCAGGAGTTGAAGACTAGATTGACTACAAAACCAGTGTTGACCTTGCCAGACGGGATGGGTGACTTCGTGATATACTGTGATGTATCCAGAGTTAGACTGGGTTGTGTGCTTATGTAGAGAGGGAAGGTGATAGCTTATGCTTCTAGACAGCTTAAGATCCATGAGAAGAATTATTCAACTCATGATCTAGAGCTGACAGCAGTGGTATTCGCAGTTAAGATCTGGCGTCTCTATTTGTATGGAGTGCATGTGGACGTGTTCATTGACCATACGAGTTTGCACTACGTGTTCAGTCAGAAAGAGCTCAACCTGGGGCAGAGGAGGGGGCTAGAGTTGCTCAAGGATTATGATATGAGCATTTTCTACCACCTAGGTAAGGCTAACATTGTTGTTGATACTCTTAGCAGAATATCCATGGGTAGCACCGCCCATGTGGAGGAAGGAAGAGAGAACTAGCCAAGGAGGTGCATAGATTGGGTCTATTGGGAGTGTAACTTGAGGAGAAAAACGAAGGCGGGGTAAATGTTCGGAGTGGTTCTACTTCATCCCTACTGTCAGAAGTGAAGGATAAGCAAGACCAAGACCCTATCTTGTTTCAATTGAAAGAAGCAATTCACAAGCAGAAGGTGATGGTTTTCTCCAAAGAGGGAGATAGGGTGTTGAGGTATCAAGGAAGATTGTGCGTGCCCGATATTGACGGTGTTCAAGATAGGATCATAGCTAAAGCTCATAGATCCCGATATTCTATTCACCCCGGTTCTGCTAAGATGTATCATGACTTGAAGGAAGTCCATTGGTGGAACAGGATAATGAAAGACATTGCTGAGTTCGTCTCTAAGTGCCCCAAGGTTATGGTTGAACATTAGAGACCATGTGGGTTAGCACAGAATTTTGAAATTCTGGAATGGAAGTGGGAGACGATTAACATGGATTTCATCACGGGCTTACCCCAATCTCAAAAGTAGCATGATTCAATATGGGTGATCATTGACAGGATGACGAAATCAGCCCACTTGTTGGTAGTTAAGATGACTTACACTGGTGAGAAGTATGCTTGACTGTATATTCGTGAGATTGTGAGGTTTCATGAGGTTCCCTTGTCCATCATATCGTACAGAGGAGCTCAATTCACCTCTCAATTCTAGAGATCCTTTTAGAAAGGATTGGGCACGAAAGTACATCTAAGCACAGGTTTTCACCCTCAGATGGATGGGCAGGCAGAGCGCACCATTCAGACTTTAGAGGATATGCTGAGAGCGTGTGTCATCGACTTCAAAGGAAATTGGGATAATCATCTACTATTGATTGAGTTTGCATACAATAATAGCTACCATGCCAGCATTCAGATGGCCCCTTATGAAGCACTATACGAGAGATTATGTAGATCACCGATTGATTCGTTCGAGGTTGGTGAAGCTGAGTTGATTGGACCTGATCATGTACACTAGTCTATGGAGAAGTTGAAAGTCATCAGAGAAAGGTTAAAGACATCCCAGAGTCGTCATAAGTCATATATGGATGTGAGAAGAAGTGATTTGGAATTTGAGGTGGATGATTGGGTGTACTTGAAGGTATCACCCGTAAAGGGTGTCATGAGATTTGGCAAGAAAGGGAAGTTGAGTCCCTGTTATATCGGAACATACCAGATCATAAGTAGGATTGGAAAGGTTTCTTATGAGTTAGATTTGCCATCCGAGCTAGATGGAGTTCACCCGAAGTTTCATGTGGCTATGCTGAAGAAGTGTTTGGGGGATCCAACCTTAGCAATTCCTGTGGAAAGTACGGGTGTGAAGGATAGCTTTTCATACAAAGAAATTCTAATCCAGATCCTTGATCGACAAGTTCGTATGCTGAGGAATAAAGAGATGGCCTCCGTTAAAGTCCTGCGAAGGAATCAATTTATTTAGAAAGCTACGTGGGAAACTAAGGAAGCGATGAAGCTTAAATACCCACATCTATTTGTGCCAAATGATGACGATGTTAAAGGTAAATGTTCTTATCCTTAACATTGTTGAATGTCTCCTTTCATTGAGTTGATGCCTTTATTTTATTCTATTCCCGAGTCTAAGATAGGGATAGATAGGTGGGGTGATGGATAGTTGAGAGTTTGAGTGTTTTCGAATGAGGAATGAGATGCATTCTGGGGTTATTCGTGTTTCCATCTGACCTTTACTCATCATTCGAGGACGAATGATTCCAAGGGGGAGATGATGTAACACCCCATAAAATTACCAAAATGCCCCTAAAATGCATTACGCGCACAATGCGTCTTCCAAAGCTCCGATTGGAAATCTGAGACCGAATATCCAATCAGCGCAGAAAATCGAGTCAGAAAATGGTCTCGACTCGATTTAAGAGCAACCGGGTCAAATTACGAAATGACATATTTTGGGCCAGAAACAGTAGCAAATCTATACCCCCTCCACGACGCGCCAGGGATGCGGAAATGCACTTAAGTTTTATTTTTGTTGACTTTTTCGATTGTAATTGATTGACGAAAAAATTGAAAAAAAAATTGGTCCGTGCCCCCTCCGCAACGTGGACCAGTGTCTAAGTTTTGATGTTTTTTCTTTTAACATCGGGAAGGGCATTTTTGTCCTTCCCAACATATTCTTAAATCCCAAAATCATATATCTAAGCCTAAATATGTATGAAGGGTTCAAGAGAGGAGAGAACAGAGAGGTGAGGGTTTCCCTTAAGGCGTTCCTTGAAAAAGACTTGATAATTCTTCACTCCAGGTATGTAAAGGCTACCCAAAACATGGAATTGTTCTTCTATGTGCCCCAATGTATAAATTAAGGTGTAGATTGTTAACTGATAGGTCTTGAGTTAAGTTTCTTGAATGTTTTCTTGAAATTATTTCTAAACCTCATATTTTTATATAAAATTGATGATCATCATGATTTAATGAACTGATTACATGTATTATGTTGTGATTATGAAATTACCCTATAAAAATTCTCTGTTATAGACTTGAATGATGAACTTAGCGTGATGTCTAAAGCATTAACTGTCTATGAATATGTTGATTTCTATGGTCTGAGTCCTGACGTGATTGCTGTGATGGTTGAAATAGATGAAGTTAATATTCTTATGCTTTAGATTAGTTTGAAATAGAGTTGAAGGGAAGAATTTCAGATAGAACAATAGATGAGATGAGGACCCTGCTTTAGAGGGGGGTTTGGATGTGTAATAGTCTAATCTTGATAGACATATGAGCATATTGAGTCTTAGGAGGAATATTTGCACCGAAATGGGTAAGAGTGAGTCCCACTCGCGCTCATTGACTACGTGGACAGCGTAGGAGAGTATTGGACCGTGAAATCAGATGTTTCTTTTGTCCCACAGAGGACTTGACAGACTTCCTTGGGATCCCCGACAGACTCGTCCTTTACCCTGGCAAGGTACAGGACGGATGTGCAAACATCCTTTCGTTGTATCACTACTGGCTCATAGGTAGTGATTGTCGGTTATAGAAACTCCCAGATAGGTTCCTTGATGATAGTACTCTGACGTTTATGTGATTGTATAATATCTAGATAGATAGTGAGATGACAAAGTCCTGTCCTTTACTCTGAGTTGAGGAGGAGTGATTTATGAGCGATTGTATCTTATATTGTTTACTTTAGCCCGTTTTACATACAGTACATTCCACGTACCAACGCCCCTTTGGTGCTGCATTATTTTATGATGCAGATTCTGTAGACAGAGGACATCAATAGCCCAATCATTAAGGTTAGAGCTTAGTATTTTAGACCGTGGTGTGTCCTTCCCTGCCTTCGGAAGATGATTATTTCATTGACTTTATTTCAGTATGTTTCTTTGATTGTGGTAGACATGGCCTGTCATGATACCTTCCTAGATGTTAGTCTTTGAGGCTTCGTAGACATAGACAGTTGATGGATAGTGTCTGATAGTGTCGGGATTGTTTATTTCCCATTTCCTTTCTTTGAGATTCTTCTTCATATTATCTTATTGTAGTGATTATGATGGCCGACTGATAGTTATTATTCTATTTAATCTTTCCCATATGAATGGATTGAACGAATGCAATGAGTCTAGGTGGTCCACTTGGGGACTAGTGATAGTCTCTAAGTATCAGTTACGCCTAGGGTACCCTCTTGGGGCGTGACCGATACCTCAATATTCAAATCTATAGTAACAAGAACACACAACAACATGCATTTGTGAACAATTTATAGTGGAAAGAAGAAAAAATAATGATAATAATAAAAAGGAAAATCATACCGTATTTGTTTATTAACAACTTACACTTGAAATTTTAAAACTGAATAGACATCCTAGTCATTTTGATTTTTGGTTTCGGAATCCGACGGCATCTCTGTCGATCTAGGAAAGTGGTGAAGGAAGCCTAAAAGAGGAGTCTACTTATGGGTTACTTGCTGGAGGCTTGGTGGGCGTCTGAGTTGGGTTTTCCAAGGGAGGCCAGCGGATAAAAAGGGAGCTTTTGGTGGCAAGAAAAGGAGAAAGAGGTGGTGGAGATTTGAAGTTTTCCAGTGAGAATAGGGGTTATTCATGGTGGTTTTTTGTTGGGGGTTTTGCATGGTGGCGAGTTGCAGTAGGTGGAGACGAGAGAGGGAGAGGGGTTTCACGATGGTGGTACGCTAGTGTAGTTCTGACAGTGATGATGGAGAGGAGATGTCGCTGCCATGGCTATGAGATTGAAAAAATGGAAAGCAAATTAGGGATTTGGGGACTCTTGTTAATTTAAGGAAAATAAAAATTGAAACTTAATTTGGATGGTTGGATTAAAAATTGAATGGATGAGATTAAATCTCAAGATTAATGGGTAGAATTTTGGGTCAGCAAATGGGTAATTCGAATTTAAAATTGAGCCACAAATTGACTTAATTTGGGCTAAAACTGGAAAAAATTGTAAATGAATTGGGTAGATTTTAAATAGATGTCAAGGAATTTGACTAGAATTGAGATGAATTTAATAGAAAAAATTACGAATTGAACAAATTGGGTAAAATTGAATAGAATGCAATCTAATTAATTATACGTACAAATAAAATATACAATATTAAATAATAGATTTTTCGTAATAATTATTTAAAAATATTTGAACATACTAAATATTATTCAAATATTGATAAAATAAAATGATAAATGTTATGTTTAAAATATGACACTAAAGATAATACTAAGTAAAATAATGAAAGTGATGATAATAATAAATAATAAAAAATAGCAAATATTATTATTACTATTGCCACTAAACTAATAATTATATAATAGTAATGAAAGTAATTTATATTAAAATATAATTTTTTAAAAAATATATAAATAAACGCATAATAATAATAATATTAATGAACAAACTTTTTTAAAAAAAAATCAAGATTGATTAAAATACACAATTATTTGAATAAAATTAAAAAAAAGACTCATTTTATTTGAAATTTCAAAAATACCTATTTTAATTAAATGACACTCTAAAACGGGTATAAGTCAGTCAAAATTGGGTGTCAACAGCGCCCTTTCTTTTCTCAGGAATGAAGGATAAATTTTTGCACAAAGAAAGTTGACGGAGTAGCTGATTTTGTCCCACCGATGAAATATTGTCGGAGGGACCAAATAGAATGAAAGGGGTTGTGAAAAATATTAAGGTCGAAACTTTGATGTCAAGTCGCCTACATATCTCTTGTTATATGAGAATCAGACCGTGTATAGTTCTAGATTTAGGAACAAAACAAATTCCTAAGAATGAAATTAACGGTGCGGGTCTTGAAGTAGGAACGATAGTAGCTTGAGTTGGAAGGATAAGATAGTATGAAAGGTGAGAATACAAGATAGGGTTTGTATGAAAATGGAAGAGTGAAAACAAGGGATAGTACGGACAGTGTGAAAGAAAGAGTCAAGGATTTAGCGCGATTGGGATGGAACGAAAGGCATATCTTCGAAACGAAGGGTGGAATAGATGAGGATCCATAAATTCTGCAACCTGTAACTTTTACAAACACTAGATAAAACAGTTGGAGCACGCATCTTAAATAATTTATAAGCATGATGCAAGTTCCCACTTAGACCATGAAATTTACCATAAGACGATAAGGATGAAGTCTTAGGCTATGATGTCTTGGGTCATGATAATCATAAATTATATCCTTAGGTGATGACATGATGTCCGTAGGACATGAAAGATGATGCCTTTGGACGATGACACCTTCGGATCATGAAAATCATAGATTAAATTCCTAAGCCATGAAATAATGTCCTTAGGCCATGAAAATGATGCCTTCGGACTATGAAGACTTAAGGGTAATAGTATTTTCATGCAATTTTCGGACCAAATCATGTAAAATATAATTTTTTTTGGTATTACGCAAAACTTCTTGGGCCGATATAAAAATATGATTTTGGACACATGCAATTTTTGGATTAAAATGATGTAATGTAATTTTCAGACAAAAATGTAATTTTCAGATAAAAATAACATAATTTCCTTTTTTGTGCACATGTAATTCTGAATAATGTAATGCAATTTTTTTTAGCACGTGCAATTTTTGGATAAAAATAATGTAATGCAATTTTTCGTGTCAAAATAATGCAACTTTCAGAGTAAAATAGTGTAATGTAATTTTTGTGCACATGAAATTTTCGAGGCAAAATAATGTAATAAATTAAAAGAAAACAATTTTGTACACATGCAATTCTCATGTCAATGTTAAACGGAATGCAATTTACAAGCACAATGTAAAGCAAAGCGTAGAGTACTATTTTGTCTTACTGAAATGATGATCATTTTGGCAATATTGAGATATACAATTGTCTATTCTGCGTTCAAAGAAAAATTATTAGTTTATACAAAAAAGGGGAAAGGTTGTTTTGTGCCTTTGCCTTGGCCGGTACGCTCCACTTGTTGCTGATGTCAAAACTTTTGCTTTAATGTCTTCTTGGAGGCTTGCCTTCAGTTCTAAATTCGAAATTTTTGAGAGCTACTCAAAAATTTCTGCCCCAGTTTGTGCGAATTGTTCTAAGAGAATTTTTGAGGCCCCCTCAAAAATTCTACCCCAATCCATGATCAAAGGTGAAATAAAGATTTTATTATAATAAGACCAAACTCCATATGAGCGCCTACATATCCCTATTAAACGGGAATCCAATCTGACGTTGTTCCAACTACAAAATGAAAGAGAATTAAATAAACATTATTTGAAAAGATAACTCAGGCCAAACTTCTTCGTTTATTCTGCTAGTGTAAACCTTTTCCTTAGACGACATCAACCATGATCAGCTTCACTTTATTAGCATTCGGCATACTCTCTGGTGATTTGGAAGTGGGTTATTGGACACACTGGATGCAGGTTCCTTGAGTTGAATGGTTTTGGTATCTATGAGTTTTTGAATTTTGTCTTTTAGGGATTGACAATCTTCTGTAGTATGCCCCTTCATTCCAGAATGCTAGGCACAAACCTTGTTAGGATCATACCACTTGGCTTGGGTGTCTATGGGTAGACCAGGGATTGGTGTAATGTAACCAGCTTCTTTTATCCTTTCGTAAAGATGGTCTATGGATTTGGCTAGTGGGGTGTAATTTTTTTGTGGGCCTTTTGTCGAAGTTAGGGCGATTTCTGTAATTTGGTTGTTGAGAAGATTGGCATGGTGGTAGAGCAGTAGGGTGATATGCCAACTGGGTGTTATAAACGGGATATGTGGGTAGTTGGTGTTGCGAAGGAGGAGCTTAGTAAGGGTATATGTTGGATAAGGTGGAAAAGTCATAGGATAGGAAGATGTAGGATAGTAAGGGAAGGGTGGAGTTGAGATTTGTGATCTGGTAGGGCTTCTGGTCCCATGCACCAACATGAACGCACCCATTTTCTTGCGGTTCTCGGGCAGAGTTCCAGATTGTAACACCTTGTTGGTAGTCTGTGGAGCTTTGACATTGATGATAGTGTCATTCTTAATATCTTCCTCAATCCTTTCACCCAGCTTGGTGATATCAAGAAAGCTTTTCTTTGCGATGAGCATCATCCTATAATAGTATTGGTGCTCTTGAGCACGAATGAAACAATCCTTCATTTGAGACTCATCCATGGGAGGCCTGGCTTTGGCAGTCTCAGACCTCTACCTTAAGGCATAGTCTATAAATGTTTCACTGGGCATCTTCTTTAGATTCTGGATGTAGAACCAATCTGCTGCATTTTATGTGTTAAACCCAAATCGATCCATAAAATCAGAGGCCATGTCCACCCAACTTGTCCATTTGCGGGCATCTTGATCAATGTGCCATATAAGGGCCTCTCTTGTGAGGCTTCTCATAAACAATTTCATTCTAATTCTCTCATCTCTTCCAACTCCAGCTAGCTTGTCACAATACATTTGCAAGTGGGCTTTAGGATCACCAATTCCATTGAACACCTCAAACTTGGGAGGTTTGTACCCTTCTGACAGTTCCATATTGGGGTGTAGACACAAATCCTCATAGCTTAAGCCATCTACCTTTTCAGTTTCTTCAACATGTTGCATGTGATTGGTTAAGCTATCCAACTTCTTGGGTGTGGATTTAATCAGTATATCCTTTTGGGGGGATTATGATTCGTGGTACTCATAGATATAAGGAATCATTCTGACATATATAGGATCGTAGTTATGATTCCCACGAGCATGAACATAAGAGGTGTTGATGGCTGATTTAGGAGGCATGATTGGGATGTGGCTAGAGTTTTGAGGGTATAATGTTGGCTCGGAAGGGCCTGCATGGTATGGGTTTTGTAAGAGATGGCTGGGAAGTTGAGTATTTTTGGGTGGCATACCGTTGGGGTTTGGTTATATTAGGGAAGTAGGTTGAACAAATGGGGATGTGGTTTGGGTAGTAGTGACTTGTTCTTCCATGTTATCCCCGAAAGGGGTGCCAAGTGAAATGGATAGCTTAGCCAGATTTTGCATGCTTGCCATTTCTTCTTCAAGTTCTAAAATCTTTCGTTCCAATGTCAAAACCAAGTCAATGGTGTGAGCCTCCCTTTTAGAAACTTCATTGGTGCCATTATCGTCACTCATCTTGTCTTTTCTATTGTTACTTGAACTTAGGAGTGGCGAGGGAGAAGGCGAAGTCCCTTTTGATCGAGTGTGGTAGGCCACAGCGTGCAAATCAACCTTGGGAAGGGGAAAAGGCAAAACTAACAAAACCTTGTTAGACGTTAGAATAATGATAAAAATAGCACTTAGTTTAAAAATAATCGTCCTAAAATACACGTGACCTTGTTGAGCCAAAGGTAGGCCTAATACGACAAACAAGTGATTCTTGATAATTAATCCAAGCCTTAATTGGTAAATCAGAGTTTTGGAGTTAGAGGTAAATAATTTAAGAGAAACACTATTTTATTCATTGAAGAAACAAAGAAACAATGGAAAGCAAGAACATTCAACAGTTTTTAATTAAAAAGACAAAATTAAACTAAGGGAAGGGTAACAAGGGAAATATTTTAGAAAGTAAATATTCTAAAGATGGTGCTCATCATGATAAATCTCTTAATATCTCTAGTAATCTACTCAAGGTACTCTGTCGTGATATAAGGCTGATTCCCCTGGAGGCCGATGATAACAAATTTCTCCCATCTTCTCATTATGTCACGAACTTGTGGAATTTCTAGCCCAAAATCATATTCATACACCCTCATATCCGCTGTGGGTGGAACCCTCTAAATCTACCCAAATTGTTGGACAACTCGAGATGGAGCATGTGGTTGGACACCGGTCAGGCCAATGAGCTCCAGATAGTAAAGTTTTTCTCCTCTTACCATGGCATGTTGTGCTTCTAGCCATGGAAACTTCCATTGAACATGAAGAGCAGAAAGGTCCTTCAAAAAGATGTATCATTCTTTGGTTCCTTCATGAGGAACAAATTCGGTCGTTCTTCTCGAATGAGTATGGATCTTCTTTAGCATCCCACTTTGAATATTGTTTTAATGAAAATGCTTGATAGTCCATAATTGGAGTAGCAGGTTGCATCCCTCAAAGAATCTTCTACCTCTAGCACACTTGGAGGATGCCCTCATCATTTCTGCCACGATCATAGGCACCAAGGTGACATTAATTCATTTTCTAGCCACTACTTGGACCACATAGTTCAAAGAGGTATCTATTTTTCCATCTCTTTTAGGAAAAACTAAGGTAACTAGTAATGCGATAGCGAAAGCATTCACACAAGATCTCTCCTATGTTTTTGCTGAACAAGAGAATTCTTCACTAAAGTTCTTATATCCATCTTGGTGGCCAGAGTGCGAATATAAGAAATCCAGTTGAAATTTAGGCTATTTAACCCTAGATTGTACTTCAGTCCCAGCGATCTTAAGAACTTATTCGGTATTTGTTTGTGGGGTATAATCATGCTTCCCCCATAGTAGTTCAAATTGGTGAAGCCGCCAATTTCCTCTACAATAGGAGTCAACTCGAAGTGTTCAGATTTGAAAACAATCCTAATAGGATCCCAAAACTTCATCAGGGCTTTGATAAGATACCAATCCGAGATGACATAAATGAGGAAGGTCAATCCCCCCACTAGTCGAGCAATTTCTATAGCGCGATCTTACCTAACATTTTACCACCATCGTCGATGGCTGCAGTTGACATCTAAAACCGACTGGGTGTTGGGAAAGTTTGGGAAAGCTATCTTAGATTCTGCACACAAAAAGATAAAAACATGTTCTAAAACACCATTTTGACAATATTTAGGCTTGGATTAATTATCATGATCACATAAATGCATAAGATGCAGTATTTCATCTTGGAGGGTGATTAGACCCTCTACACTTAACAGGGTGGCTACTATTATGTAGATTGATCCCATGGGGCCAAACTACCTAGGGCTTATGCATGAATGACTTAAACTTTAGGGTAGATAGCTCTGTCCTAGGTTTCTAAAGAGTGGGTTAGACACGAAATGGGTATTCCTATGTGAGAAGCACGTGGTCCAACGGTAGTAAGCCTATCTGTGATTCACCACACAAGCGCTTACTCTCTACAAATTGGGTTTGAAGAGAAGGCGGATGCAGTGCAAAGGCACAAAATCATCTTAAAAAGAAAAAAAGAGAGGGTCCCAAGTGGGGGAAGGTATGAATAGAATGTCAGTTTATGGAAACAGAACAATTAGCAATTAGGAAAATATTTAAACACATAATTTAAAGTAGTAATTAAAGGGAGGGGAGTTAGATTAGTGGGGGATAAGGGAGGGGATGTTAGAAGGGATGTTAGAGGGAATAAGGGAAGGGGTGTTAGAAGGGATGTTAGAGGGAATAAGGGAAGGGCTCTTAGAGGGAATAAGGGAAGAAAAAAAACAAGTTAGTACTGAATAATAAAAGTAAAAAAAATAAGGCAAGTAAAAATCGATAAGTAAAGCAATTAAGCTCGCATAAAAAGAGACACGTTATGGTTAGAACCTAGTATCCCCAGCAGAGTCGTCATTCTGTCGCACCACATTTTTTCTTGCGAAAAGACAGGAAGTTGTATGACATTATTGTAAGGACTCTTTTGGGATTTAAAGATAAGGAAGAGTCTTCACCTAATGATTGGGTGCATTAGGACACCATTTCTAACCTAAATCTAACTTATATGGTCAAATCACCAAAGATGAAGTAAGGGCTCAAATTACCTCAAAGGGAAGGTGTTAAGCATTCTTCGAGGTCTGCAAGTGCGGGTCCTGGCTATGTCTCATGTCTATATAGGGGTTTAACAAATAGGGTCTCTTTTTTTATTATTTTTTAATAAGTAATTCTAAGTGATCAAATAAAATAGTAATTAAATTAAGTAAATACGACAGTGAAAAAATATAAAAGACTAATTTACCCTAAATACATAAAATTTAAAAAATTAAAAAACTAAGCGAGATTTATTCCACTCGGATCAGTTTACTCGGCTTTTATTTCGAGAGACAAATGTGTCATCTTAGCTTGCGTGGCTTATTTAAGCTTAAGGAAAAAACTGTCCTATTAAAGCTCGAGTTTAGAGTCATCATTTTCGAGGGTCCTATATACCCCTACCCCTCATAAGTTGATTTATTTATTTAACATAAAGAAGCGCACTAAAAAATGAAAAATCAAGCGTTCCTTAAATGTGTCTATCGTCCCTCCTATGGTCCAAGAGGCATTAGACATCTATTCTTTGGGAAGATTCTAGACTAAAAGAAAATCAAGGCTTCCTATAGGACGTCGCGTCGAACAAAACATAGAGGACGACATTCTGCACCTAAGAGCTTAAATAGCCTCCAAACATATTTATCTAACATGCTTGAAAACACAAACAAAAGTGCAACAATACATTGTGTGTGCATCACAAAAGAAGATATAGGAATGATTTTCTAAAAGAGAAAACTAGACGATATAGCTTACTTTTAAGAGAAAACTTCATTTATTATTTGAATTCCTATAGGCACGCTTACTAATGAAAATATTTAAATCTAAGCATGATTTCTAAGCCATGGAATAGAATGACAAACTCCTATAGGCTCGTTTTCTAATAATGAAAAATATTTAAACCTAAACATGATTTCTAAATCACAGAATAGTAAACTCCTATAGAATATTTCTAAATAAAAAATATTTAAACCTAAACATGATTTCTAAGCAAAGTCATAGAGACTCCTATAGGCATGTTTTCTAATAATGGAAGAACTATAAAGCTAAACATGATTTCTAAACCACAAAATAGAATGACAAACTCCTATAGGCATGTTTTCTAATGATGGAAAAAATATAAACCTAAACATGATTTCTAAACCACAAAATAGAATGACAAACTCCTATAAGCATGCTTTCTAATAAAGGAAAAATATTTAAATCTAAACATGATTTCTAAGCAAAGTTATAGAAATTCCTATAGGCATGTTTTCTAAAAATAATAAAAATATTTAAACCTAAGCATGATTTCTAAACAAAGTCAGAGAAATTCTTATAATCATAACATATTGAACTTAGAACTTAATAGAATCCTTTTTAGATTAAAAACTATTTTCCTAAATCTTTTGAAGCATGGATTACTTTTTAACAGATAAACATTAAACCTAAATTTGAGCTTGCCTAAAGTTAATACCAAACAAAATAGCACAGAAAAAAAATGATAGAGAACAATTAGCCTATAGATCCCCTCCCCTCTATACTAGATCCACCAAAGTTTCTCCTATAATTTTTTTTACATCACTTGCAAAATAAAAAATAAAACAAAAAATATCAAAATCCTTAAGTTCTTCTTCCTCCAAATCCATCCAACCCAAGGCGACTCTTCACATCCTTGAAAAATAGAACCTGCAATACTTTTTTTTAAAAAAAAAAAGAACTAGCAGAACCAGTAATAGAAAATATATATGTAATCAACAGAGCAGTCACGAAACATGTTTCATATGAAAAGAGAAGAAAACAAACCAATTTCAGCAAAGGAGCGAACTTGAATATGAAATATCAATAGCTTTTAATTTTGCAAGAATATGCTAGAGAATAGAAGACAAGAGAAGAGAGAACTTTCTTCTTTTTTTTTTAGTTTCCGTTCGTAAATAGTGTGAGTTTCAATTGTGAGAAAAGGAGCTTGTTTATATAGTGGGAGAACAGCTTGTCATAATGCAAGAGAATCAATCACACCACTCAGAATTACCATGAATAAGGAAAAGTATAATACTACATCAGTCAGCTTTGATTGGGTCACAATTATGCCCAAAAATAAGTATAGGGAATCAATTATTATAATTAAACAAGCTTAAAATAGGAAAACATTCTTAACTAAAAAACGTTTTAACAAATTTTCCATAAAAAAAAAAGTAATGTGGCAAAAGTCTCCTAGTCACAATATTATATATATTTTTTAAAAAATAAATTTGTGAGGAAACAAATTAATGAAAATAGACGGGTATCACCAAAAATTACTAAAGTTATGCTATAATGAGAATCACTAATTAAAATAACAGGATATTCTTGAAGGGAGTAAAAATATTTGAAACAAACCAAGCAATCAAATAACCCAAAATCAAGCATCCAGATCCATATTTATCAATTTCACATTGATAAATCAAATATACAACCCAAAATTAGCATACTCAATCCAACCAAAATCATCTTGAATATGACTAATTTTAAGAGACCTCAATCTTGAAATTCATAGTTACAAGAATAGACAACAACATGCATTTGTGAACTCTTTGTGGTAGAAAGAAGAAAAAATAATGATAATAATAAAAAAGGGGAAATCATACCGTATTTGTTTATTAACAACTTAAACTTGAAATTTTAAATCTGAACATCCTTGTCATTCTAATTTTTTGTTTCGGAATCCGACGGCATCGCTGTCGATCTAGGAAAGGGATGAGGGAAGCCTAAAAGAGGAGTCTACCGATGGATTAATTGTCGGAGTTTTGGTGGGCATCTGAGTTGGGGTTTTTCAAGGGAGGTCAGCGGATAAAAAGGGAGCTTCTGGTGGCGAGAAATGGAGAAAGAGGTGGTGGATTTTTGAGGATGTAACACCCCATAAAATTATCAAAACGCCCCTAGAATGTAATCGTGCGCCTAACTTGTCTTTCATAGCTCTGATGGAAAATCCAAGATAGTATTGGTGATCAACGTGAAAAATCGAGTGGAAAAATAGTCTCAACCAGATTTAAGAGCAACCGGAGCACAAAATAATTTTCGCCCCTGACGCGACACACTTGTTATTTCCTTAAAATTTTTGACGGGAATTGAAATTTCAAAAAAAATCATGAAATACACTGGTCCGCGCCCCTGGCGCTTCGCGGACCAATGTACAAATTTTAAAAAGTTTTCTTTTACTTCGGGAAGGGCCTTTGGGTCATTCCCCACTCTATCTGTAGTCTTAAAACATGTTTTTAAAGTCGTTTATATCGATTAAGGGTTTCTAAGACCCATTTTTCCCTAATATCTTACGCAAGAAAATCTTGAGAAAAGGGACAAGCATGCTTGGGAGATTGAAATTCGATTCCAATTCTTGAAGAAGATTATTAGAATCTTCATCCAGGTATCTAAGGCTAAACTAAAAACATGAGATTATTCTCCCATGTATTCCATAGATGTCTTAAGATGAGAGTTGAAGGTTCTTAGGTCTACATATATGATTTCTTGGTTATTTTCTTAATAAGTTATAATTTTTACGGGTATTTTCATATATTGATGATCATCATAAACTCTTTTCTTGAACTAAATGTTTTACATGAATTATTGCATATACGCTACTTATTATTTTCTTAAAGGTTGCATGAAAGAAGATAGGGATTGAGACTAGAAGCCTTGAGTGAGAACATTTGATTGTGATTGTGATTGTGAGGTGAGAATGATGATGAGTTGGTGGAACATGATAGTCCCTTGAGTCTCCATAAACGAACTCTAAAGATCTGCCTATTCAATTATTCCCTAACTATTGTTCTAATCCTTGAGCTATTGGTTAAATGTTGATACGAGATGAGTAGAGTCTCCAGGAGATTGATTGAGAGATGGAGCCTCCACGAGGCTAATTGAGATGGTTTCATTGAATGGATTATTTTATTAGCATTGAGTCATGGGAGGAGTATCGAGCACCAAAAGAGTAAGAGTTAGCCTAAATCGCACTCGTCAAACTACGTAGCCAAGTGTAGCTGAGGATCAGGACCACCACATCACCTTATTATGAGGTCCCCTCTGATTAGAAGTCCCTAAAATTAGTAGATGACTTGTCCATTGTCTCCATTTGGACTTGTCCATGTGAATTTGATTTGTTCTCTACCTGGAAAGTACAGAACAGTTGTGGCAACATAAGTGTGATTTTTATACATTCACTAGCTCATAAATGATTGTTGTCAGATAAGAGAAACTTCCAAAAAGTTCCTACCTCGAGTACTCTAAGTTGAGATGAGATGAGATGAGACGCAATGTGATGAGATGAGTTGAGTTGAGTTCCTTTGAGATGAGTCCCTGTGGGTTAAGTCTAATTTGATTTATGAGTTGATTGGTTGATGGGTCACTTGTATACTCTTTATTCATGCTTTAAATTGACATTTGACATATTGATTTATTGATTTTTACTATTTTTGATGTTGATTATTGCTTCTAATTTATTCGACCTTTTTCGATTTCACTCAGCTATTTTACATACCAGTACATGGAATGTACTGATGTCCCTTTTGGACTGCATCATTTTATGATTCAGTTACGCAGGATGAAGGTCATCAGCAGACGCACCGTTGAGGATCTTGGGACATTCAGCCGCTTGGTAAGCCTCCCTTACTTTGGAGGGTTCATCACCCCTTTTCATCTTGCTTAGAGTATCTTTTGGTTAGTCTTTAGTTTGATGGAGGTAGCCATGGGGCTATCATTGGAAATACTTCATAGTGATAGAGTCTTTGTAGACTAGAGTCGGATATTGATATTAAGACTTATGAGGTAGTTCCTTCTGCTAGCCTTTTATTATATATTTATTTGGGAGTAGATGATGATATGTGCCCATTTATTTCCATATGTATTCCACTGATTAGTAAAATGTATGACTGAATTAATGTGATGAGGCCAAGTGGTTCGCTTGGGGCTAGCAATAGCCTTTGAATGCCGGCCACATCTTCGGTCCCCTCCTGGGGCGTGACAAACTTGGTATCAGAGCAGAGTTCAAGTGTCCTAAGGGAGTCTATGAAGTCGTGCCTAATAGAGTCTTGGTTATGGGTGTGTTATGCATCACGCTTCATAAGCAGGAGGCTATGGAGCATTAGGAAGTGTTTCCCTTCATTCATGTTCTAAGTTGTGATATGGAGTTATAATCTATGAAAGTTTTATTCTAATTCGTGCTTTGCGCATTGCAGAATTATGATCATGCCTCCCAGATGAGATGCCAGAGGTAAAGGACGTCTCGCCAGACAGAATGTCAACCCACCTGAGCCTCAAGAACATTAGGTGTCCATGGAACAAGCTATCCCTATTGTGCAGCCTCCGCAAGATGAGGTCTCCAATGCTGAGCTTCGCCAGACTATCCAAACTTTAGCCCAAGCTATCACAGCACCTGCTATGAGACAAGGAGCGGCCTGACAGGATGCCCATGATACTTCTAGAATCTGGGAATTATTGAGGATGAATCGGCCTGAGTTCACAGGGTTTGCATCTACTAAGGACCCTAAGAACTATGTGGAGGAGCTCCAAAAGGTGTTCCAAGTGATGCATGTGGCTGATGCTGACCGAGTGGAACTAGCTGCTTATCAACTGGAGGGTGTGGCTAGACTGTGGTATGACTAGTGGAAGAAGGGTAGAGAGGAGAATGTCCCAGGAATGACTTGGGCTATGTTCGAGGAAGCTTTCTTGGGGTGTTATTTCACAAGGGAAAGAAGAGAGGTGAAGGTGAGAGAAGTTGAAGCAGGGAGCCATGAGTGTGCAAGAGTATGGGCCGAAGTTCACAACATTTTCTCACTATGCTCTGGATATTGTTACTGATATGAGGGGGAGGATGGGAATGTACGTTGATGGGTTGAATAGAGAGCCCAAGAGAGATGGAAGAGGGGCTATGCTCGTGAATGACATGGATATAGGGAGATTGATGACATTTGTGGAATACGCTGATGAGGAGAGGCAGCATGGTAAGGAGGAATTCAGAAATAAGAAAGCAAAAATGTCTAGCCATGAGGTTGGAAAGAAAGGCAATGGTAATCGGTTTCTAGCACCATCATCTACTAGTGTACCTGCACCCAGAGTCAAAAAATGATCAACGATCCTAGAATGTTGGAGCCCGATGATCTCAGTCTGAGGTAAGTGTGGCTCAAGGTTCATTGGGTAAGCCAGCGTGTGGCAAGTGTGGTAAATTGCACTTGGCGAGATGTCGTGAGGGGAGTGATGTATGCTACAAGTGTGGCCAGGCGAGTTACTATCAGAGAGTTGTCCAAGGTGGGCCGACCGAGCTTAGTCTTTTGTACCAGCCCTGCCAACCAAGAGAAACCAGACGGGTACTACAACAGGCTCAAGTGGAGCTACAAAACATTTGTATGCTATGGGTAGTCGACATGATCAGGAAAATTCCCCAGATGTTGTGACGGGTATGATTCGAGTCTTTTATATTGATTGTTATGTGTTGATGGATCCTAGTGCCACATTATCTTTTATCACTCCTTATGTGGCCCATAGATTTGATAGAACCCTCGAGAGTATCCTTGAACCTTTTGATGTTTCCACTCCCGTGGGTAAGTCTATTCGAGCTGAGATAGTCTATAGAGTTTGCATAGTTTCCATCCATCATAGGGAAACTAGCATTGGTCTGATTGAGTTAGATATGACTAATTTTGATTTAGTCCTTGGCATTGATTGACTCCATGCCTGTTATGCCTTTGTTGATTGTAGAGTCTGAACCGTTAAGTTCCAATTTCTGAATGAACAGGTTCTAGAGTGGAAGGGTAATTCCGTAGCTCCTAAATAGCTTAGAGCTGGAAAGATGATTTCTAAGGGGTGTATCTACCACCTTTTGAGAGTTAAATCTGATAATGTTGAGTCTCCAACTCTTAAGTCAGTTCTGATCGTGAATGATTTTCCAGAAGTGTTCCCTGAGGATCTGCCTAGAGTTCCTCCTGATAGGGAGATTGACTTTGGGGTTGATATTCTTCCTGATACCCAGCCTATCTCAATTTTAGCCTATAGGATATCCCCCGGGGAATTGAAAAAATTGAAAGAATAGTTGAGAGAAGGGCTTTATAAGAATAGTTGAGAGAAAGGCTTTATAAGGGCTTTATAAGGGAGTGTTTCACCTTGGGGTGTCCTTTTCCTATTCGTGCGAAAGAAAGATGGGTCTCTCTGGATGTGTATTGACTATATGCAAAAGAATAAGGTCACCGTAAAGAACAAGTATCCTCTTCGAATGATAGATGACTTGTTTGACCAACTTCAGGGTGCCTCTTTGTTTCTCAAAAATAAACCGTCGATTGGGTTACCATTAGTTGAAAGTGAGGGAATATGACATTCGAAATACAGCCTTTATGACTAGATATGTCCATTTTAATTCTTGGTCATGTCCTTTGGGTTGATGAATGCACCCACAGCCTTCATGGATTTGATGAATAGGGTGTTCAGACCATATCTTGATATGTTTGTGATTGTATTTATTGATGATATTTTGGTATATTCAAGAGATGAAGAGGAGCATGCAAATCACTTTAGGATTGTCCTTCAAACTCTTAAGGACCACGAGTTGTATGCAAAATTCTGGAAATGTAAATTTTGGCTTAACTCTGTGGCTTTCTTAGGCCATATCATCTCCGGGGATGGTATTCGAGTGGATGCTCAGAAGATTGAGCTGAATAAGAACTAGCTCAGACCGACCTCTCCATTTGGCATAAGAAGTTTCTTGGGGTTGGTAGGCTACTATCGCAGATTTGTTGAGGGGTTTTCTTCCTTATCCGCACCATTGACAAATTTGACTTAGAAAAAGGTCAAGTTTCAGTAGTCCGACGAATGCGAGAAAAATTTCCAAGAGGTAAAGACTAGACTGACTACTACACCAGTTCTAACCTTGCCTGAGGGTACAGAATATTTTGTGATGTATTGTGATGCTTTAAGAGCTGGATTGGGATATGTGCTGATGCAAAGAGGGAAGGTGATAGTCTATACTTCTAGAAAACTTAAGATCCATGAGAGGAACTATCCCACCCATGATCTTGAGTTGACAACGGTGATGTTTGCACTCTAAATTTGACGCTACTACTTGTATGGAGTGCATGTGGATGTGTTCAGTGACCACAAGAGCTTGCAGTATGTCTTTAGTCAGAAATAGCTCAACTTGCGGCAAAGAAGATGGTTGGAGTTGCTTAAACATTATGACATGAGCATTCTCTACCATCCAGGTAAAGCTAACATCATTGCTGACGCTCTTAGCAGGTTGTCAATGGGTAGCACAACCCATATGGAGGAAGGAAAGAAGAAGCTAGCTAAGTAAGTACATTGACTAGCCCGATTAGGAGTCCAACTTGAAGAGAATGATGAGGAAGGACTTCCAGTCCTTGATGGCAGAGGTGAAAGAAAAGCAAGACCAAGATCCAGTCCTACTCCAATTGAAGGAGGTTGTCCGTAAATAGAAGATGATGGTCTTCTCTAAAGGGGGAGATGGGGTGTTGAGGTACCAGAATAGATTGTGTGTCCTAGATGTTGATGGTATATGAGATACTCCATTCATCTGAGCTCTACCAAAATGTACCATGACTTGAGAGAAGTCTATTGGTGGAGGGGAATGAAGCAAGATATTGCCGAATTTGTTTCTAAGTGCCCAAACAGTCAGCAAGTGAAAGTTGAGCACTAAAGGCCATGTGGATTAGCCAAAACTTTGAGATTTCAGAATGGAAGTAGGAGATGATCAATATGGACTTCATTACTGGTCTACCGAAGTTTCGAAAGCAACATGACTCGATATGGGTGATTGTGGATAGGATGACTAAATTGTCCCACTTCTTAGCAATTAAGATAACAAATAATTCGGAGGAGTATGCCAAGATGTACATTCAAGAGATTGTGAGGTTGTATGGGATTCCCTTGTCAATCATCTCAGACAGAGAAACTAAATTCACCTCCCAATTTTGGGGATCGTTCCAGAAAGGATTAGGTACGAAAGTGAATTTTAGCACAACCTTCTATCCACAGTTAGACGGCCAGGCAGAGCGCAATCCAGACATTAGAGGCATGTTGAGAGCCTACGTCCTTGATTTCAGGGGAAATTGGGATGAGCACCTACTATTGATTGAGTTTGCATATAACAATAGTTATCATGCGAGCATTCAAATAGCTCCCTATGAAGTTTTATATGCGAGGAGATATAGATTACCAATTGGGTGGTTTAAGGTTAGAGAAGCAGAGTTGGTTGGGCCTAACATTGTTCATTAAGCAGTGGAGATGGTTAAGATCATTAGTGGGAGATTAAAGACTATGCAAAGTCGCCAGAAATCCTACACCAATGTGAGGAGGAGAGATTTGGAGTTTGAAGTGAATGACTGGTGTATTTGAAAGTGTCACCTATGAAGGGCATCATGAGATTTAGGAAGAAGGGTAAACTGAGTCCATGTTAATTGGATCCTATCAAATTGTGAAGAGGATTAGGAAGGTCTCCTACGAATTAGACTTACCTTCTGAGTTAGATAGTATCCATCCGGTGTTTCACGTGTCAATTTGAAGAAATGTTTGGGAGATTCTAACTTGGTAATCCCTGTGGAGCGCATTAGACTGAAAGATAGTTTGAACTACAAAGAAATTCCGGTTCAAATCCTTGATCGTCATATTTGCAGATTGAGAACCAAAGAGATAGCCTCAGTCAAAGTCTTGTAGAGGAATCACTTCGTTAAGGAGGCCACATGGGAACCTGAGAAAGAGAATAAAGTGAAATATCCTCACCTATTCATGCCAAATGATAAGAATATGGAAGGTAAATTTTCTTACCCTCAGCTAGGTTGATTGTCCATTCTTGATGATTGTCTATTTTTGAGTCTAAAGAGAGATTGTATCAAAATGAGAAGTCGAAAGACCTATTGATAGATGTGAATGTTGAGATGGGTTTTGGGTCCATTTGTTCCTTGATATCTACTTTTACTCATCATTTGAGGATGAATGATCCCAAGGGGGAGATGATGTAACACCCCGTCAAATTACCGAAATGCCCCTAGAACGTAATCGTGCGCATAACGCGTCTTCCAAAGCTTTGTTGGGAAATTCGAGACCGAATTTGCGGTAAATGCAGAAAATCGAGTGGAAAGTGGTCTCAATTCGATTTAAGAGTAATCGAACCCAAAAATAATTCTCACTAATTAATTCCAAAATGGTGTCTATCCGTGCCCGTAGCGCGACGCGAATGAGGCACAGAGACACACTTGTTTTTTTTGTAATTTTTGATGGGAATTGAACTTTCATAAAAATTCATGAAATACACTGGTCAGCGCCCCTGACGCGTCGCAGACCAGTGTATAAGCTTTTAAAAGTTTTCTTTTAGTTCGGGAAGGGCCTTTGGATCATTCTCCACTCTATCCTAAGTCTATAAACATGTTTTTAAAGTCCTTTTATATCGATTAAGGGTTTCTAAGACCCATTTTCCCTTAAGTTCTTACGCAAGAAAATCTTGAGAGAAGAGACAAGCAAGCTTGGGAGATTGATATTCGAGTCCAATTCTTGAAGAAGATTATTATAATCTTCATCCACGTATGTAACGCTAAACTAAAAGCTTGGGATTATTCTCATATGTGTTCCATAGATGTCTTAAGATGAGAGTTGAAGGTTCTTGGGTCTACATATATGATTTCTTGGTTATTTTCTTAAGAAGTTATAATTTTTACGGATATTTTCATATATTGATGATCATCATAAACTCTTTTCTTGAACTAAATCTTTTACATAAATTATTGCATAAACCTTACTTATTATTTTCTTAAAGGTTGCATGAAAGAAGATAGGGATTGAGTGCAGAGCCTTGAGTGAGAACATTTGACTGTGATTGTGATTGTGAGGTGAGAATGATGATGAGTTGGTGGAATGTGATAGTCCCTTGAGTCTCCATAAACGAACTCTAAAGATTTGCCTATTTTATTATTCCCTAATGAATGTTCTAATCCTTGAGCTATTGGTTTAATATTGATTTATGAGATGAGTGGAGCCTCCATGAGAATGATTAAGAGATTATGCCTCCACGAGGCTGATTGAGATGGTTTGATTGGATGGATTGTTTTATGAGCATTGGACTATAGGAAGAGTATCGAGCACCAAAAGAGTAAGAGTTAGCCCAACTCGCACTCGTCAAACGAAATAGCCAATCGTAGGTAAGGATCAGGACCACCACATCACCTTATGATGAGGTCCCCTCTGATTAGAAGTCCCTGAAATCAATAGACTTATCTTTTGTCTCCATTTGGACTTGTCCATGTGGTTTCGATTCATTTTATACCTGCCAAGTACAACAAAGTTGTGGCAACATCAGCGTGATTTTTGTACAATCACTGGCTCATAAGTGATTTTTATCGGATAAGAGAAACTCCCAGAAAGTTCCTACCTCGAGTAATCTGAGTCGAGATAAGATGAGATGAGACGCGATGTGATTAGATGAGCTAAGTTGAGTTCCTTTGAGATGAGTCCCTCTGAGTTCAGTCTAATTTTTATTGTTGAGTGGATTGGTTGATGGGTCACTTGTCTACTCTTTATTCATGCTTTAGATAAACATTTGACATATGGATTTGTACTATTTTTGCTGTTGATTATTGTTTTTACATTATTCTACCTATTTCGATTTTGCTCAGCTATTTTACATACCAGTACATTCCATGTACTGACGTCCCCTTTTGGACTGCATTACTTTATGATATAGATATGCAAGATAAAGGTCATCAGTAGATGCACCGTTGAGGATCTTGAGATATTCAACAACTTGGTGAGCCTCCCCTACTTCGGAGGTTTCATCACTCTATTTCATCTTGCTTAGAGTAGCTTTTGCTTAGTCTTTCCTTTTGATTGAGGTAGCCATGGGTTTGTCATTGGCACCACTTCATAGTGATAGAGGCTATGTAGACTAGAGTCTGATATTGATATTGAGACTTATGAGCTAGTTCCTTTCTGCTAGCCTTTCATTATATATGAGCTAGTTCCTTTCTGCTAGCCTTTCATTATATATTTATTTGGGATTAGATGATGAGATGTGCCCGTTTATTTCCATATGTATTCCTTTTATTAGTAAAATGTATGGTTGAATGAATGTAATGAGGCCAAGTGGTTTGCTTCGGGGCTAGCAATAGTCTCTGAGTGTCGGCCACATCTTGGGTCTCCTCCCGGGGCGTGACAGAGGTTTTCCAGTGAGAAAAAGGGGTTATTCGTGGTGGTTTTTGTTTGGGGGTTTTGCATGGTGGCGGATTTGGTGGTTGTTGGTGGAGTTTTGAGGAGTTCGTTTGGTGATTTTCGATTTTGGTGGCAAAAATGGGGTTGTTCGATGGTGGGAGTGACGGGAAAGATAGGTGTGGTTGTTTCCGACGAGACTCGCCGAAATTTGGAGAGGAAGCGGCAAGGGTGAGAGAAGGGGGTGAGGAGAAGGAGAACGGCGAGGAGAGTGACAACAGCATGGTGGCAAGTTGCACGAGGCAGAGACGAGAGAGGGAGAGGGGTTTCTCGGTGGTGGTACGCTGGTGGAGTTTCGGTAGTGATAATGGAGAGGATATATGGCTGTCATGGCTGTGAGATTGAGAAAATGGAAAGAAAATTAGGGATTTGGGGTCTCTTGTTAATTAAAGGAAAATAAAAGTTGAGAATTAATTTGGATAGTTGGATTAAAATTTAATGGATGAGATAAAATCTCAAGATTAATGGATCGGATTTTGGGTCAGCAAATGGGCAATTCGAATTTAAAATTGAGCCACAAATTGACTTAATTTGGGCTAATATTGAAAGGAATTGTAAATGAATTGGCTAGAATTGAAATAGATGTCAAGGAATTTAACTAGAATTGAGATGAATTTGATAGAAAAAATTATGAATTGTACATATTGGGTAAAATTGAATAGAATGTCATCTAATTAATTATATGTACAAATAAAATATACATTATTAAAATAATAGATTTTTCGTAATAATTATGTAAAAGTATTTGAACATATTAAAATATTATTCAAAATTTGATAAAATAAAATGATAAACGTTATGTTTAAAGTATGACACTAAAGATAATACTAAGTAAAATAATGAAACTGACGATAATAATAAATAGTAAAAATAGAAAATATTGTTACTATTATTGCCACTAAACTAGTAATAATAATAATAATAATAATAATAATAATAATAATAATAATAATAATAATAATAATAATAATAATAATAA